>JANHGN010015764.1:0-35607 GCA_024605025.1 Megaceryle maxima
CCACTGGAACAGGCTGCCCAGGGGGGTTGTGGAGTCTCCCTCTCTGGAGATATTCCAAACCTGCCTGGACACGTTCCTGTGTGATCTGGTCTAGGTGATTCTGCTCTCACAGGGGGGTTGGACTGGATGATCTTTTGAGGTCCCTTCCAGCCCTTGACATTCTGTGATTCTGTAATTACATTTGAATAGTAGACCAAATAACAAAGCCTGGTTTATAGTAAGAGTGATTAATTTTTCTTGTATTTACCTGCCTATTATAAGCTACTTCTTACAAAATCTTAGTACTGTGTCTATCATCACTGATTTGAGATGTGCAGCAACATTCCTCAGGCATTTCCTCGTGGAATAATATGGTACTTCATAGCCTCATATATCTCCTAAGGAAGATGGGAATAAAGCAGATGAGAGCTAATCTAGCCTAGTTCTGTATATTTTCTCAGAGTGCCTTTGCAAACACAGTTCAGAGTGAAAGCAGTCTTTTCTCTATACTCTTAGCTAATGTGATTTTTATGTGGTTTATAAAGAGAGAAACAGTCTGATTTTCCTGTAGGTATGTTATTATGTACTTCCCAATGCAAAACTCCTTTTGTTATAATTTGAATTTTTTATTTCACTTCAAGTAAGTCTTTTCTTTTTTTTTTTTTTTTTTTTTACTGGCTCTCTGCAGTATTTCATATGTAGATTCATCTCGATATTTCACTAGTGATCTCTTCAGGTCAATTTGATCGAGATTATTTAACCAAAAGATGAAATTAGCTTTTAATAGTTATTCTTGGGAGTTCTTGTTTCTAAATTCCCACGTTGGTGTCAAGAATTTCTTTTCAAGTGAAGAGTTGTTTTGAGCCTTTTGAAATATGTTGAAGTCCCTGCTCCTCCTCTTCCTCCTCCTTTCCTTTTCTTTCATTGTTAGCAACTTAAATCTATGGTATGTAACTTAATTGATGTGACACTTTAGGAAACACATGGAAGAATAACAGCAAGCGTGTAATGCAAAGTCAGGTGTCATGATACAGAAGTTCAGCCTGTGACATAATGTTCCTTTTTCCACTTTTAGAATGACCTGTAAAAGAGTTAATATGAGCATCTCTTGCACAGAGATCTGCTCTTTTCATTTTTAAGATCTGGGGCCTGTATGGTTTTTATTTGCTTTGGAGGTTCTTTTGTTACTTTGTCTTTTCAGTCACTTCTGCTGTTGCAAATGATGACATCAATGAGAAAGATATGTCTCAAAGATTAGTAGTAGCCAGCGTAATGTACAGTAATGAGTTATGTCTTACATAACTCTACTTCCATGAGTTTGCTTAAAACTCAGCCTTCCATTCACAATAACAGTATGAAGGTTTCTGATCTTGTGGCTAAATGAGCTTATGCAAGACTGCGATGCATCAGTGGAGAGCTTTCCTTGGGATTGAGGAGGGGGATTTACCCTTTATGCATCACTGAGAGATTGATATTACCATTTTGCACATAAGACTATTGTCCCTATCTTAAAGGTTGTTGAAAGACTGGAGGGATTGTAGAAAACAGTTACGGGGGGAGAGAAAAAAAGACTAGATCAAGTATCTTTCAATAAAAGATTTATACAAATCAATCTGTTGAACTTATCAAAAAGATTGGGAGATGACTTAGTTGCAGTATGTAAATGGGTGGTTCAATGTGAAAACAATGCTGAGTACTAAAGACTCTTTCACAGTAGTAGGAAAAGGGGTAACAAGTGAAGGACTAAAAGATTAAACGAAACAACCTACAATTAGATTTTGACAAATGTTTTTAGTGGAAAGGGAATTCCTTATCATTCGAGGTGGTGAATTCTCTTTTATCTCAAGATGTTTTCAAATCCATTTGAGATGTCGCTTGCTTTAGACAAGCACACCTTTCAAGAGGGGTTGATAGTTACTTGGCACAAGGGTTACTGGTTAAGTTAACGATCTATAAAATGCAGATTGTAGCCAGTCGCTGTTTCTTTCAGTGATCTGTTTGCCCTTTAAACTTTATGAACTCTAATTCATGAATTACTATTTGTGGTTTTGTCTTATTATTTGAAATAGTTATTTTGCCAGGCTATATTAGGAATGAAAGTGTGATTGCCTTCTTATTTCTGTATGTTCACATGCTTTTATGTTCTCTGATTTGGCTGGTTTGAAAGCAAGATACTGGGGAATACTTTTCTCTCCCTTTTTCATATTGACTGGTAGAAAGTAGGTGTTTAAAAAGTCTCACTCTACCCAAGACAGTGCTAATGCAAACCTAGACTTGTTAACCCAAGAGATTTGAGTAAGGCTACTGGAAGAAATTAGATTCTTTTCTGAAGTGAGCCTGTCATGTAACTGAGACTCTCCAATCTCTACAGGACAGTGCAGGTAAAGAGAAGAAAAAATTTAGTTGAGTTTAGCTTTCAGGAAGTCTGAAAAAAGCAAATACCTGGAGGACCACCTATGCTTACAGTTTATAGCCATCCCCAATTAAAAAGACATAGAAAAGACAATTCTAATTATCTTTCCCCTTTCAGTTGTGAAGGAGAAAAATTACATTCCCCTATCCATAAATACTATAAGGCCTATTAAAAGGTAGCTGTGGTGCTGTTCAAACTAATGAGTTGCAATGCCAGGAGTGTACTACAATTTTGAACAGCCACCACCAGGCTTTGAGGACAGTGAATGAAGCACCTGGGTGTGGTGGGAACAGGCAGATTTGCAGGTGAAGGTGTGTCAGTCGGTTCTTCACAGTTTGCCATCTCATAGAAGTTCAGAAACTTTTGAAAAGAGATGGGATTCTTTGAGGAGAAGAAAAAAGGCATCGTAGAAAATCTTTCTGAATATAATTACTGCTGTGTATCAGGTACACATTTGTATACTTGAATTGGTTGGGAAAAGTTCTTTCCTAATGAAAGACGAGACTGTGTGATCTCAGCAGAGATGAGAAGCAGTAAGACAATGTAGTTTACAGTAGATAAGGGTGAAGTTCTCTATCTCCCCACTCTCTACATGACTCTCTGTTGCTCGCGCATAAGCTGTGTGTCTGCTAACCTGAGGACATCAATTGGACAGTTTCCAGCAGGACAAAAATATGACTTAACTGCATGATCTTGGTGGGAATGCAGTTGCAATAGAGATACTTTTGGCAAAAACATTGACTTGCATAAAGCTGTACAGGAGTTATCCTCCCATCATACAGAAAAATACAATATTACTGGTGGAAATGATCCCTGGGAAGATGTGCTGTGTAACAGAAGTATCACAATGAAATGGCTCCTCTGCTACAGCCATTTACAATTTCAAAAACTTTAAGCTCTAGTAAGAAGTCTTGTTTTGCTGCTTTTCTTAATATGATGCAGAATAGCTTTAAAAAAATATTCATGGGAAATGTGTGACGTCCTTTCTTTTCCTCTAATCCTCTGTATTACCTGTACAAAGAACAAGGCTTTGCACACCCACCCCCCCATCCCCCCCCTCCCCTTTTTTTTTTTTTGCTTATCTATGCTGCAGTCCTACCGTCATTGTTTGATTCTGCTTAAATCCCTCTGTACCTAAAGGTACAGCCTTATCAATTGAAAAGCTAATGCTATATAAGAAGTGAAAAGAACACAGAAAGGTTTCCTAGCAACTACTGTGAATCCTTCTAAAGTAAGTCAGTTAAAACCATGTAGTACGTGCAATGGGTGTAAATTAGGGAGCTAAGCTGATCCACAGATTTACAGATGCCCACTATAACGTACAATAAAACCTGTAATAGGAGGTGAATTGCTCAAGAAGAAAATCACATCAGAGTCTTGACAGCTTTATCATTATTTAAATGATCCAGCTTAAATTCTACTACGTAGTTAGTAAGACTGAGTGTCAGAGCTGCAGCAGCGGCGTACAAAAGCACAGTTAATAGCATTGGTTAGTGTCACTGCTGTGATTATGTCTTTTACTGCTCTTTCTGAAAAACAACCAGCAAACATAAACAAAACAAACAAACTCCAAGGGGGAGTTACAGGCGAGCCATTACAAGGTACAAATATACAAAATCACGCCTGTGAAACAGGGTCTGTCTTGTTTTGTTCTGCTTTTGCACACCGTGAATTACATCAGGCATTTTTAGGTTCATAAAATGTGTGTGGTAAAGTGTAGGGAGACTAACAATTATCCATCTCCACACACACTGCTCTCTGGAGCTCTCCCATATGCTGGTATTGCAGTGTAGGTTTCTTCACTCAATGCTTTTTTTTTATTGTAGATGTTTTTTAAGTAACTCCTCAGACTGGGATTATTTAGAGAATCAAGCTAAAACCACCAAGGCTATTCCTTTATTTCTGGAGCTTACTTGTCACTTGGCTTGGTTACACAAAATCTGCAAAGTTTTCACCCACAAAAATTGTTTGTGGCTCATACAATTGAATTCTTTATTATCCCTGTACAGGAATGACGTGTGTGTGCATGTGAATGTTCACTGTTCTGTTATGATAGTTTTAGCCTTTGGTTTCTTCTATATTGCGTATGTCTATTGCATTATTCTATATATCCTGTAAATAAACCTGAAAAGGTCTGAATCATCCATATCAACTCCAGTCCTTACCCAGTGCTTATCCCTTCATGGCTTCTCAGATCTGAAAATCGGGTTGGAACTGTCAGCAGACTGACCTTTCTCTCATTATTGTGTTATTTCAGCTTCTCCTTTTGACTTCTTACAGAAAGTGCAAAGACACAAACATGTTGAAAAACAAACAAACAAGCCCAAACAAAACAAGCCCACCCCCCCCCACCAACCAAAACAAAAAAACCCAAACCACCAAACACCACCAAAAAAAACCCCCAAACAAACAAAAAAACCCTGAAACAAACAACAAAAAAACAACAGAAAAAGAACAGCAGCACTCTGAACAGCAAGCAAGTCTGGAGGTGTTCTAAGTTTGTTAATAGTCTGAGCTGGCTCATTTTTGAGGTGCCTGTTCATCCATTTTGTACTGGGGAGAGGGGGCTGACTTCCACAGTGCTCCTGGAGGACAGGCGTGGAAACTGTAAGGCAGTAGTTTGGGCTTCTTCCTTGCCCTCTACAACAGCATTTAGCAGCCATTGCAAGTACTATGGTGGAAATATTAATTCCCTCAGTAGATTTTTAACCTTCATTTACACAAACAAGTCATGAATTTATTAGGAGCCTTGGGAAACTGATGGCTAGCCAACAGTGACAATCTCCAAGTATTTGTGGAGATCTTCATTCCAGTCGTGTGTAGAGTTACACCTGGCACAGGCTGCTTGGTAACAGTGTGCAAAACTAGATATGCACTGATTGCAAAGGCTGTCAGAGGCTTTTCCTTTTACAGGTAAACTGTATAGTAGGTGCTGTTTAGAGTCAATCGCTTGCTTTTGTCCTTCTGGCATAAGAAATAGTCTCATCAAATACCACCTTCCCACTAAGATTCTTCAGTACCATACTGGAGAGAAGGCTTTCCAGTCATTGTGGAATTTAATTTTTACCCTCTGTGTAATTAAGTTGCCACTCTATGAAGATTTGTGCTAAGTGTAGGGGAATAATTTAGACACACAATGTAATAACACTTCCAGATGGTAAATTCACGAGTCTGTTTTCTGGTGGTATAATTAATTATTCTAGTCTTTCAAAACATTTGAACCATCATTATCTACCACAATGTCCTAACTCTGAGCCAAAGTCTGGATACTTGCTCCGTATGTTTCTTGCCTGTGTTCTAGTCTTAAATTTGCCCAAATGAAGAAATTACTGTCAAGCAAAAACAATAAATAGCTGTGAAAGTCATAGAGTGTAAAAATCTGTTTACTGCTACCTAGTATGGAATTCTTAGTATGGGGTTTTGGGGTATATTATCAGGACCTGACTTTCTCATAGTCTTTCTGATAGCCTGATACCAACGGCAACATTGTAGTCATAAGAATAAATGAACTTACTTTATCTTTACTTTCTGGCTTTTATGAAATGGGATGAAATAAATTATGCTATAGGTATTTTCTGCTATGCATGATTTTGTGTTCTCACACTGCGTGATTTGCAAAAATTCATCTTAAAAAATAAAGAAGTGCAGTATCTGTAAATCTGTAATTGTCATGGGACATTTATTACAGCTTATCTAAAAATTTATATAGGAGTGTGAATAAATATTGCTTATCTATTCTGCAGGTGTGGATATGCACATACATTGCATTTAGATTTCACCAGGTCATTTACTTAGCTTGAGCAGTTGATATTTCTTAGGATAGTACACAGCTAGCCTTTCATGAAATTACTTTCTGCAGTCAATCTCTTAAGTATTGAGATGTCCTGAACAGCTTCTCAGAAACATCCCTCACTGTCAGCTTTGAAAACCTATTTTCATAAAGATCTTGTGCTTGTAATTATTAGTATGTCCAAAAATCTTGGAACTAATACAAGATATTTTATTGAGATCTTAAATATTCACAGGGAAATGAAACTATAGAACTTAACACATCATTAAGCAAGAAAGTTCTATCTGTTATGAAACTGCTCATCTGGACTTAAAACTATTTGTTTTATATTTGTGGGAATAAATTCTGACAAGTTACTTAATTCACTTCACCCAGTTTCTTCTTATATCAGTCTGGAGCATGGTGTTCAGGTATTCAGGATCAAAAAAATTGAAAAAAAGCTTTCTTGCTTTGTCTTGAGAGTCCTTCCCAGTCAGCACTGCGGAACAGGAGCCCCTACGCAACATAGCAATTGGTTTTGAGTAACTCATGATGGTGCATGAAGCAATTCCCTGTACGTTAGATTTCAAATCTGTTAAATCCTTTCTTCTCGATGTCCCTGTTCTTCAATTAGTGCCTCTTCACAAGTGTTTCTCTGGTCTTATTTCATCTTCTTGTAGCGTGTGCTTTGCAGGCTCAATTCAATTTTCTTTGAAGCTGTATAGTAGGTAACAGCTGGTTTGCTTTTCTGAGGGGGAAACAACCTACCCTGGTTTCAAAGCACTGTGCTCAGCTACGGGGGTCATGTATTTGTGTGTACCAACTGTCTTTCAGAATGTTCCTGTACTTGCTTGTTTCCTGAAAAATGACACAATTTTACTACTATCAAGGATGCACAATAGCATGATTAAGGAAGACTGAAGTTGGTTCTCCTCTTTAGCTGTCATAGTGCACCTCACTTCGTGTCTTGAGATTTGTATTATCAACACTAGTGTAATATAATGAAAAATAAAACATCTGTTTTGCTTTAAAATCCTCCCTTTTTTTCTAATTAGGAAAAAAAAAATCCACTTAGAATAGGAATATACATATAACTGAGAGGGAGGGAAACATCAAATTCTACAGTATTATTTTACAAAACATTTATAGTCCTTCTGCACAGTTAAAACTATCAAAAGAAGCAAAGCAGGCTGTTCCATACAGGTAAAATTCTGTCTGTACAAGGCTATGCATCACTGAAGTGATACTTAAACCCTGAAATAAGTGAGCCTCAAGTAGTTTGTAGGCCATCATGCAACGATGGATTTCACCCTAAGAAATATCAAGTGGTATTTGTCAATCTAAATCAATGGCCTGGGAAGCACAGTAGTGTCAAAATACTGTTGATTTATTTATCAGTCTGTGCGTGTACTGGGTGTATATAGATATAAATAAATATATTTCTATATGGACAAATACAAAACATGAAGTGTAAGATCTCCTTATATTTAGTTGTTTTACTGAAATAAAATCTCATGTCAAGAGGGAGGTTTGTAGTTGCTTTTTCTTCTTTTTGAGGAAAATTTTGCAAATCACACCCAAAAGAGAACTGAGCATTGTGGAAACATGGTCAGCATTTTGTTTTACCAACTGTAAAACAGTAAGAATGTTGCCTTTATTTACTACTGTACCTAAAGATTACAATACAGTAATGCCATGTAACTGTTCTGAAAGGGCATAGTGATTTGGGCATGAAAAGACTAAAATGATAGGAAAATGGAGCTCAAAATTACATGTACTCTGAGAATTAAATCTTTGGTGTGCAAAAAGCCAGAATATCAGATATAAGCTTATTATACTTGTTACCTGCCTTTCAGTTAGAAATGGCTGCAAGCCATAAAAAATGGTGTTGTTCACACTGCTTAAGTTTGATTCAATCAGATTCATTGAAGCTTGAGTCTTTAATAAAGGACATTTTTTCAAGGAAGTAAACTTATCTCTCTCCCCTTCAGGGTTTTCTCCCTCTTATCCTTTCCTAGTGAAACTGCTGCAGTAAAAACCAGGACCACAACTGTCTGCTATGATATGGCCATTTAAAGTTTCAAAATGACTTTGTTTTTCAGAGATGATGGATACAGATATTAAACAGGATGTCAGCTTTGAAGGATACTCAGAAAGATGTAAGAGGAGCTCTTTAATACTGACTGAATTAATGCATTAACACTTTGACCTTACCTTCCATAAATTCCAAAGGGTAATGCAAAACAAAGCAAGCAAAACAAAAACCAACCAGCCAACCAAAAATATCTATGTTTGACCTCAAAGATCAATAAATCAGAATTTCTAGTTCACTAGTTCTGGTGGAAAATTACCACATCTCTTCGGGCTGAGAGAAGGTATCTTGTGTGCTTTATGCTGTATGCTGTATTTCTTCATCTTTTGACTGTGTAATTTCTACATAAATCATCGCAGACATAAACAATGGATGTGAAAAATCTTAATTTCTAAAGGTGGAGGAAGAAAATGAGTAATTTTCAGCATATGCTGTGGATTATTGAAGTTAGTGGTGATTAAAACCATGCAAAGGTACTTGAGGAAAAAATGGCCATTAATTTAAAGCTCACACGCTGATTTTGTTCTCCATCCTTGAGACTTGGCTTTATGAATATATTTTTATCCATATACTCTTACATATATAGCAAAACACTTCATGTTTTGGGCTAAATTGTGTGAGTGTGAACACAACTCCTGATGTACTCATCATTTTCTGCGTTTAGGCTACTTCTCTGTGCAGCTAAGAAATGTGTTGGCACTCTTAGCAACTTTCCTGGATGGCATCAGTCTTCCCTCAAAGAGTGTATTTTTCTCTGTTTCTTGGTTGAGTTTTTTGTTTTTATTAAGCTGCTTAAGAGGTCCTTAAAATTACTAGAGTTTGGGTTCTCTTTCTGCTGACAGGGATTTTTCTTTGTTTACCTTTCTTCCACATTGTCTTATGTACTCTATATTTTCAAACTGATAGCTTGCAGCTCAGAAAAAAAAGATACTACCTCTACTCTGGAGTAATGTAAATGTATGGTGAGTAATTGCTTCTACCACCCGAGTTGAAGGATCACCAAACCCAAAGGAGCAGGATGCTTTCATATGCACTGGTTTAGGTTTTTTTTTTTTTTGCAGTCATCCATAAAATAAGCCCAAATGATTAAATTGTCCTTAAATTAACACTTCCATATTACTTAAATTAACATGGATAACTTCCTATTGCTTATATTTGTAGGTGCTTTTCACTATGATCCAGCTGTCAGACACCATTCTTTGGTTGCATTAATGGAGAAGATCTGCATTTAGGGCCCTATGTTTGCTTGTATAAACCAGATTTAGCATTTGGAATTTTTTCAGATTTGATTATCTCCTCAAAAGGTCCCTTGGTCTTTAAATTAATCAGGAAAGACCATTGACCTTCCTACTATCTCCATTCCTTGACTAAGCTCTGTGCTGGGAGGCAGGACAGCATGGAAATCCCAGTGAGATTTTTTTTCCAAGACATCATAAATTTTCAATTCCATTTGAAACTCTTAACTTGCTCATCCTCCTTTCTACAATCCCATAACTAGGATCAGTGGTTTTGGGGGGAGTTGACCTGAATTTTGCCTTTGAGGGGTGTTGAGACAGAAGTGTTGTGGTCCACTGAATATTGTACGTCTGTATCTTTTTGTCCTTCTGCCAAACAGATGTAATAAGACTAGCAACGGTTCTAAAGTTGCTTTCAAATTTTTCTGATTCTTTCTCTGGCATTAATACTTCTAAGCAAAAATCTTCAAGTTCTCTACTCTGGTTTCTTGTTGATTTTGTCATTTCAATGTGCATTAAACATTTCACTTGGTTCTCAGGTTGCGAAAAGATGCATTGGTATTTGCCAAGAGAAGTTAGGGAATAAGATAAGTGGTTTTCAGATGCTTTCTCAAAAATAAATGAGGTGGTTGAAATTCCAACCATTATAAATTCAGGTAGCAATAAACAAATTAAATAAAATAAATCTTTCAATTGTTGTCAGCCAAAGTGGCTGACAAAGAAGTGAACAGTTTTATATTAGTCCTTTGTACTATCAGCCTGACACAGCAAAATTATTGGTTAGAGCCAGAAAACCTGGATTGCAGTGAAGCTGAACTTTATTTTTAGGTGAGCACATTGCTGAGACAGTGCTATGAATAAAAGGTTGACCAGTACAGAGACAAAGCTGGACAGGAAGCTGAGATGTCTCCTGCTTGTGTTTAGGGAGGCTTGTTAATTCGTAACAAGCTCTTCGTGGGCGCTCTGTTGGCACAGAGTTCCTTTCTTAATTTGAAAAAGAGGTCTGAGGCACACTTTATAAAATTAATGCCAAGGAATAATCTTTAACTAATGACACATTTTTTTTTTCCCTTTAAAATTAGAAACACTTATCAAACAGTAACTCACTGTCATGACTGTAAAAATGAACACATTATACAGATACTGTCATCACAACAGAAATAATGGCCTGATTCAAAGCCCATTAAAATCAATGAGCCCAGAAGGGTATTATTCAGATTTTAGACTAAAGATTTTCTCTCCCTTTTATGAATATATGACCTTCTTGTTTCTTAATGTGGTCCTGTGTTCACATAACTTGGCATCTTGTTTTCTTTTTGCAAGGGTTAAATTATTAGCCTCTAACAAACTGCAGCAGGACCCTAATAGGCTGTCTTGAAAGTTTCTAATGTCTGTTGTAATTTATGTAGTGTTTTTTGGGTGGCAACAAAAGGCATAATCTATTTCCACCTCAAACCTTCTGTATAGGCTGTAATCCATATTTAGTTCATTAACTAATCATGGGGAAGACTTGGTACCAGTTTGGCAATCAGGTACAACAATTGCCTTTATCACAGAACGTCATTAGCCAGAGCCAAACCTCTCTTTTGAGTATGATGGATAGTTTGTTATCTTAATTTGAGGGAATATTGGAAATACCTTCAGTGAATGCTTCTTCAAAAACTTAGTACATTCTGGTTCCCATTTTTAGGCTTTCTTGTTGTCACCTACCTTTGTCATAGAAACGTTATTTTAATAAGTAGCTGTACAAAGAATTTACTGAGTTGGCAAGACCATGTGCAGAACTACATTTTCGATGCTTCCACATACTTTATAATTTGTTTTTCTTCATCTACCAGTCAGGAAACAGACAAGATGCCATGTGATTTGACTGACCAGTGACAAATAAACTGTACAGCTTGAATAGTGAATTTTAAATACTCTAAGAAATGATTCAGAGAGATGATAATGAATGCACTCAGGAAATAATTATCTTCTTGCCAGTATTCTAAAAGCAAAAAATTAAGATTGAGTAAATTAGGTTAAAATTTGTGGGATAAATTATCTATTTTGTATTCTTTGTTCAGCTGCATTATTTTCCTTTTTCTAATCAGGAAAATAGAAAAGAAAAAGTGCTTTCATTGAGGTTATACAATTAACAACTATATTGCAAATCTGTGTTATTTGCAGCAGAGTCAGTTTTAAAGGACCCAATATGAGCACATCATACATGGAAAATTTTAACTGAGACTTCCATCGGTATGTAGGCTCAGGAAATACTCTGTGTTGCTGCATCATCTCAGAAGTGTTTAGGTATTTTAGTAGTATTGGAAAGGGACTGAACTGGGTATGATGCCTTATTTTGTAACACCGGGGAGTTTTAACTCATAGGCTGTTAACTTGACAAAATACAAAAATATTAGAGGTAGAGGTATATACATGTGAGTCTTTGGTTACATAAGACATGATATTTAAAAAATCTTTGCAATAAAAGGTTAGGAAGCTGAACCTGCAGTTATCCTCCAACATATTGCTTAGGCTGGAGGACTGGTGGCTGTTCCTCTAGTGCTTCCCCACCCGCTTAGCCCCTGTGTTCACTACCGTGTGCTGGAGGCACCGTAGCCTGTTAGGGCACGCCTGGCAATGCCTGGCCCGCTCATGTGCACAGGCGTACCTGGGTTGCAGCCATGGTACTGAGAAACAGATAGAAAAAGCTCAAGCTTACTTCACTGCTGCCTTCTGGATACATAGGACCAAGCCAGCGATTTGGAGGTGAGATGCGTTTGGGCTCACACGTGAAATCTAGTATGGATAAAGCCTCACAGACTCTCCCCGGACCAGATGATCTCATCTAAGAAGCAAAGTGAGAACTCTATCAAATGATGTTAGACCCTGGAACCTGATAAAGTCAGGGCAGGTTAATTAAATGAGCAGCTGCCCATGGTGTCTCTGCTTATTTGGGATTTTGCACTCGCTGTGACAGACATGAAGTAGTATTTCATGTTTTATACTACAGCTGCATCTTAGGATCACATGAAATCCCTTCTGCCTAAACTGATCAGATTCAGAGTCAGTCTCCTGCCACTGATGCTCTAATCTCCTCTCCTTTTGCATCATCTATCAGGGGGTACCAGTGAACCGTACTGACCTGTGAGAATAATGAAGGGAGGGGGGAGCATTTGTAGGTTCATATGTCAGCTCTGCTGGATAACAGATGGTGGTAATGATCTGGTCCATGATGTGATGTTACAGTCAGTAAGGTAACAACACTGTAGAGGCGAGTTGCAGAGAAGCATCGTAGATAAAGCACTGGGGGGGAGCGGGGGTAGGGGGGAGAGAAAACAAATAAAAAATACTTGTTAAATGTACAGGAAAAAGTCTTCAAACAGATCAAGGGAAAGATGAGAGAACAACAAAAAGAATTTAAGATTCTAAAGATGAGGAGCTACATAAAAATAATTGTTTTGTTCTGCAGCTTAGGGCAGTACTATAGCTCTTTATTAGGCAATTATTTTCTGTCATTTTGAAGACTTTATCTCTTCCAACAACATCAAGATTCTATCTTTATTCTTTACAACCATCTTCCCTCCAACCCTGTAATAGTAGTATGCACCTACTCTGTAAATCTTCTGCTCTCCTGTTGAGCACTGAGCTTTTTGTGTTATCACAGCAACCTGTCAATACCTGCATAGCAAAACTGATAAGAAAACTAACATTTTAATGTAGTAACATGTTTTACCTCTATACTATATGGGCTAGATTCTGATAAACTTACTTATAATGAACAGTGTCTTCCTCTGA
This sequence comes from Megaceryle maxima, assembly GCA_024605025.1. Taxonomy (NCBI): domain Eukaryota; kingdom Metazoa; phylum Chordata; class Aves; order Coraciiformes; family Cerylidae; genus Megaceryle; species Megaceryle maxima. The sequence continues at coordinate 13,269 of JANHGN010015764.1, forward strand.
GTGGTAGATTCCCTTATGGGATAGAGTGCTATCAATATCTGTCCCTTAAGTTTTAAATTAAAGGGTCACACTTTATCAGTCAGTGCAAGGTATTGCTGGTAAGCACCTTTGGGATGAGATGTGACAACAGTTTAACAGTTCATACCACTGCTACCTTACCATTTAAGACAGACAATTAAGAGCACCATAGCCCCTTGAAGAGGCAGAGGAAATTGAACTGGGTCGGTGGTATTAACAGGATTGGTCATTGCCAAGACAACGAAGTTACAACTTGCACACACACAAAAAAAGTCGCTTGTGAGAATGAGTAAAGATTGCCAGAAGACCTGCAGTTCCAGTTTCTGTGGGAAAGGGCAGTGCTTCAAGTGTCATACCAGCTGGCACTGCACGTGGCATGGCTCAGGGCAGAACCATTCCCTGCAGTATCCATCCTGTCCATGTGTTTACTGGGTAATGCTAACTGTCAAAACTGGAGATGCACTTTTGGTTTCTTTGGCAAGGAGCAATGTTTGTGTTTTGGTGTTTTGTGGTTTTTTTTTTTTTCTGTCAAGCTGCCCTGGGATTTTTAGTCAGTGTTTTAGTGCTTTCCTGCCCTGCAAATACTGTCTCCATCGCTGCCTGTACTACAAGGGCTATGCAGAGTTGTAGTTGTGCCCTCAGTAAGCAGGTGAAACTGTGAGCATCAGTGTGTCAGTCCTACTGCTAACTGGCTTGGGTGGCTCTGGTGTCTCTGGACACATCAGCAGCTACAAGTGATGCCATAGCCCCCATCAAGTGGTTGGATGAGGGGATTTAGCTCTGAGCCTTGGCATCTTTCATCTAGGGGCAATTGATTAAGGGAACCTACAGTTCCTGCCTTTTGCTCCCCTTTTGTGTTCCACTGTATTTCACTTTTCCTTTCCCTCTGTTCCTGCCTAGAGGATTCTTTTGCAAACAAATGACAGGAATCTGTAAATTATTTTATTGTTTATGTTACTGATTTTATATTTATAACCTTTTTATTTCATTCTCTTTTCTCTGTTCACAAGCTTTGCAGTGGAATGCTGTTTCGTACTGCTTCACTGTTAGACTAGAAAAAGGCTACAAAATAAGAGAAATGGGGTCATAGCTGTTACCCATCTCTGTTTCTTACCTGCAAGTAAAGTCTTTGATTGCCATAAGGTACTTGCATGTTTTATCTTTCTGTGAGATATCAGAACTATTAAATGAGATTGCTTTGTTAAGGAAAACTAAACAGACCAGTACATTCTTCCATTGTTTCTAACAGAGACCCTACTGTGAATCTTGCATCGTAAAACACTGCAGTTACTGGGATTCTGATTGTGACTAGGAAATATATTCTCTTTGGCATAATTAGCCACTGAAGATGATGTCGGCTAAGCTGTTTACTGAGTGGTATGTACTGGCTGAAGGATGAAGGTTGACAGAGTGAGGTCAAGGAAATATTGAGAGTTAAGTGCATAGATAGAGTCAAAGAGATTGTGAAAGCAAGATGATAAAAAGGTTAGTGATGGAGTAGGGCTTGAACAGTGAAGAATTGGACTCTGGAGCTGTGATGGTTTAGGAGAGATGAAAGGCATTGGCACTGAGGGAGGAAAGAAAAAAGAAAGAGAAAATGCTCAAGCTGGAGGAGAGAATAAGACTGAAAAAGGAACAGGAAAAGTGTGTGGGTGTGTGGAAACAGAAAAGGAAGTTGAGAGAGAAAATCCAGAAGTACAGCTGTCAGCCTCAACCACACACTGGAACTGGAAATGTTTGTCTTTTGGCTTCTATAAAGTTCTCTTGATTTACATCAGGTTTCATGAGGTATTAGTGCAGGGTCAGGATACTGACTGGGGAACAGATGTCATAAAATACAAATGAATACAGCAGAAGGAAAGGGAACATAACAGTTACAATTAACAAAAAAAACCCAAAAAACAACAACCAACCAACCAAAAACAAACAAAAAAAAACCAACAAAAAAACCCCACCAAACCCAAAAAACAACCAAAAAAAAAAAACAACCAAAAAACAAAACAAAACAAAACAAAAAACAAACAAACAAACAAAAACAAAAAAAAAACCCAAAAAACCACAAAAAAACCCCAACAAACCAGTTATGAAATTAAGATAAACATTCTGAAGACTACTTTCCACTGACTCCACTGGGCAGCGGGTCAGTGGAATTGTAGAGTCCTGCCAGGCTTGAAGTTTACTGATCCATTTCAGGACACTTGTGTGGCTAAGGCTGCTTGTGGTAATTAATTCTTGCATAGTTCAGTGTTGGTAGTAAACCATCTTAAGTCTGAGTTCCATTAACGATAGTTGGCAGGGCTTGGCTGGTAGCAATAAAATATGATTAGATGTCATTATTTTAGTCCTTAAATTATTGCACTTGGGTATTTATTGATTGCACTATAGTGTTGAAATACTTGGGTCTGGATGTTACTGGGGAGGTAAAATGTATTGACTATTGGAGAAATTTTATTTGCATAAACAATATCAAATATGTAAATCCACTGAAACTTTGGAATGGAGAAGAAAATACCCGGTTTTGTTTTCTGGAAAATGGCATGTTGATGTCAATATTGAAAAAGGCAGAGAAAGAAAAAAACCTTGTTCTTCCTTGGAGAAATGGTTAGTTTACAATTCACTTTCCTTATTGTTTTTTGTTACCCCCGTCTGTGATTTAGGTGTGTTTACTGTTATTGTACATAATGCTACATAGACAGTAGAATATTTTTTTCCTCTCCCTTTTTCTTGCTTTCCTTTGCAACTTGACAAATATTGCTTGCAGATGTGTGTTTATCCTGTCTACACAGAGTGCACTTTACAAGGGCATGAATAAAAACCAAAAGCAACAGTGTGTATGCTACAGAAATGTGAGACTTCATTCCCCACTTGGCCCCCAGCATATATTTTCTAGGAAGTTATTTTTTCAGATAAATCTTGTTTAGTATATTCATTATGTTCATAAAGGTATGTGCCATTTACCTAGTGCCTTAAGTTAACTGGAGTAGCTGTGATAGTTCAAATACCTGACACTGTGGGTCTGCACCGATCAAGGCATTTGCTCAAATACACGACTCAGAGCAACTGAAGACAGTAGGGCTAAGTGCTAAAACAAGTACTTAAGATTAAAGACTGAAATATCTTTTAGGGCTAAACACATCCTTTAGTCAATGTACTAAGACCCTAATATTACTGCTTATATCCATCTGCCTTTTGAGACTTGTAATACGTGGGGGTTTTGCTAGTGTAAATCTGACAAGCTCTCTCTCAGAAGTTCTTGTCCTTACCAACAAAATCCAGTAAATTCCACTGATGACAGCCAGAATTATGATTATATACAGATACAGCCACATGCTGTGGTAGATGAACAGGTAATATGAATAATATAAAGCTTTGGGACAGAAAATAACAGGTAAGTAACAGTGAAAATGCCTATTCAGTTTGCAGGTTTTTTTCCTGTTACTTTGGTACTTGGCCTTCTTTGCACCACATGCAGCTGCATGACTGCAGTATAATCCATACCCAGAAAAGCTTCACTGGATTTTTTTTATCTACTTATTTTACATTTGTGCCACTATTATTGTGCTGAAAATCTAAATCTTTAGTGACAAGAGTACAAAGGCACCCAGATCGCACCTTTAATTGGCAGAATCATTGAGGGGAAGTTCACAAGCCTTGGCTCAGAGAGGGTAAATGCTTCTGGTGTCACTGAAAATCTCTCCGTACCTGTGCTCATAAGCAGTCTGTGTGAAGTCTGTGTACCCTCAATGAGTACTTTGAAAGACCGCTGTGTCACTTCAATCACAGCTCTGCCAGAAGTGATGTGCCAGAAAATATCAGTGTCAAATTCTGCCTATTTGAACTACCCAGAGCATCAGCATGGGGAACTAAAATAAGCTATCAAAGTGAGAAGCGCAATTTTGTATTACAACAATTTGTTTTCTAGAGAAGGCAGAACAGCGAAACCAACCCGCCTGATTTATGTGTCAGTTTTTAAGTTCAGCGTGCATCTGATACTTAGTCCTGAAAAATGCTGAGAACCCACAACTCCCGTTGAATCTGTATTTGCTTCCAGCCTAAAGAAAATTAGAGAAGGCTATTTCTGAGAGCTGAGGGAGCTGGCACTCAGAGTAAGTGTTAGGGATTGGCTTGGCAAGTAAATATCATCATCTTCCAAAATTGTTTCTGATCCAATTCTCATAATGACAGCTAAGCTTCCAAATCAAGTCAGAGTCAGCAATACGAACAAGTTTGAGCTCTTCCTTTTCACACTCTTAAGTGCTTTTCTGCCCTCCTCTTTACTCCCCTGACGGTCCTTATTTCCACTTCCCTCTTCTGTGAGGCCTTTCTCACCCCGCCTCTCACTCCCCAAAACAGGCTGTCAGACCCCTGACGTGTATCAAGGTCTCTCTGCTCCACTCCTCAGTTGCAGGTGAAGGAGTGATGAATTCCAGCTGGTCCTGGCAGACCAGCATAGGCCCCGAGTGCTCTTTGCAGACATGGACATAGCATGCTTGAGCATCTCGTGTACTTTGGAGATAGGTTTTAATCTCCAAGCAGCTGGGGAAGCAGCCTGTGAACATGTGCAGCCCTTAGCACTCTCATATACTTCCAGTGGCAGCAGAAGGTGCTCGGGGATTAATTCTGTACCAAATCTGCTGCTTCTGGCTTCAGCCTGAGGAGCTGCACTTTCCTGGCCCGTGCTGTGGGGTCTTCCCTGCCAGTCCCTCCTCCCCAGACACTTACTCTTCTCTTTGCGCCTGCCTTCCTCTCTCTTTTAGACTTGCACTTAAGAAGGACAAAGAGGAATTGACATCCACAGAGCTGCAAATAAAATAAAAAACCACACCAGATACTGGCATGTTTTCTCTGTTTTAAGTAGTTTAATGTTTTTGGAGGCTTGGTTTTGAGTACTTGAAGTTGACAGATGCCAAACTGAAACACTGAGCTGTTTATCAAGTATTAAGATATTCTTGGAGTATTTTATCAAACAGACAGGCTCCTAGTTTGACTGCTAAGTGTCTACCAAATATTATCACTTGGAAATCCCACAATAATAATATTTAAGGAAAAATGTCTGGCCTGGATGCAGCCATGGCTGGTGATGATGGAGGTGAGATGTGGGTGGTAGCGAACTTGACATGGAACAGACACTGGCTCTAGTGAGGTTAATAATATGGCTGTGGCCCTTTAAATGCTGTTGTCCAAATTAAGTTCTGTATGGAAATGTTTGGATGGAAGATTTTATTGAAAACTCCTACCCATTTAAAAATACAGAGAAGCTTAGTAAAACAACCCTTAAATCATGCTGTCTGTAAGGATTGCTCTTGTCTCTCATCTGAAGAAGAGTATCACATCTCAGGAAGGCTACCATATGCAAGGGCTTTTTCTCTCCTCATCTAACAGAGCTTTAACTCAAATATTCAGTTGCAGGGTGTTCGAATTCTGTCTCAGATAGTCCACTTGCAAGGTGTAATTCCTAAGTAGGGAAAAAAATACTTTCCTTAAACTTACCTTTCTGTGTAACTCAGTGGGAGATGGCCCAGTGTCTTGCTAAGAAAAACAAAAGCAATAGAAGTTTTAAACGGATAGATGATAGATTCTACTTCTGCCTTTTTTATTAAATATATTCCTCTGGAATATACTCCACCTGGTATTCATGAAGTCACCTTAGTTTAGCAAGCAAGAGTAGTACAAATACTTTTAGCTGTAATTATGAATCTCACTGGTATGTCACTAAATTAGCCAAGTGACAAAATTAGCTGGTTGCTTGGCTAAAGACCAAAAAGAATTAATCTGGACCACTGATGTTGCTGTCCCTGGGCAGTGTAAGGCTTTTAATAAACCACAGAATCATAAAAGAATAAAACAGGAAAATGTAGCTTTCCACAAGCAGTGTTTGGTAGGCATGTATCACTTACAAACCATTTAACACATGGTAAAAGTGCAAGCCATGAGCATGAGTCAACAGACCTGATTTTGCTTCCACTGAAATAAACCAACACACATTTTATGGACCCCAAAAGGAAAAGGCTCAGAAAAAGTAAATGTAAGAGTTTTAAGTTGTTTTAGGCTTTGCAGGCTGCTAACTTGAGACAGTGCAGTTAGAGGAACTGAGCTGAAAAGTAAAATCACTGAACAGAATTAGTTCTGCTCTGACTCAAACCAGGACAATAGGTCAGACACTTTGGAGAAAAGGAGATCAGGTCTTTTACAAGGCAGTGTTAACTTTTCATCTACATAGAAATGCTGGGTTGTGTACAGCCTTGGGAGCATGCCCAAAAGAAAGCATATCATTCTGTGCATCATGTATATATTATCTGAAGATAGACTTAGAATGGTATGAATATCAAAACTTTAAGCAGTATAGATACAGATCTACATCCTACCTCAGATGATACTTTGACGCCTCCCACTGGTACAGCAAGTTTGTCATGCAAATGGCCCTTGGAGCTTTAATTGTCAAAACTAAAAGACTATATAAGCCTACAGAGTTTCTTGAGGAGGCTTTGAAAGCTTATACATCAGACGCACCATTGGCAGCTTTCAACCCAACAGTATCAGTAAACTGCTGATTTGAGCAGGATAACTGCAGCAATCTACTGAACAGAGAAAATAAAATGATACAAAACTTCAGCTAAAGTCAGTTGCATTTAGGAATTGAGAGAGAAATAGAATTAATGGTAAAAAGCTCTGTGTGTAGCATGTGTAGGAGAGGGGATGAAATCACAGAAGATAAAATAGCAGGATCTTTGTGACAGAAGATGGAAATACACAATAATTAACATTAAATGTTAATTTTATTTTCATCTAGATATAAAACTAGGAAATCTGTTTATCTAGCAGTGTTGCACTCTCCTTCTCTTGGCTACCATACTACCATCATGACCAGCCCTTTAGAAAGGGGCACTAGAAACAGTGACTTCCATAGGATGCCCTTGTTGACAACATTCCCATGGCAGCAGCTGGATTAAAGTGAAACTTGGAGTTGCTGGATGCATGGGCAGATGCCATGGCTGTGTGCATTCAGAAATGAAGGAAGGACAGTAGAAATCATAATAAGTAAATATAAAATACTTCAACAATTCCCCCCCCCCCCCGGGTAAAAGAATAAAGGGGCATTTAAATCTGCAGAGAAGAAAAGGTTTTTTTTTTTTTCCCCCCCTCTGCTGACCATGATGGCTTCTAGGACTGGGCGCCTCTTGGTGGAATTTAGAGTTGTCTCAGAGCCGCTCGCTGTAATCAGGTCCCCTTCTCAAGTTCAGCGTCACTCCCTGTGCCAGCGGTGGCCAGGAACAGGTGCTGAAAGCTGCCAATGTCTCTTTCTGGCTGAGAGATCTCAGATGGTGCCTTAATCCAGCTTTGTAAATTGGCAGAAGAATAAGGTTGCCACCTGGCTAGTTACAAAAAAACACGTGTCCTGGCTGCTGTGGTGTGTCCCCCTGCCCCCAGCCTTTGGTGGGTAGCTCTGCTGCCCCACCATCTCTTCTGCCCCACATCAGCTTCTCCCCCTCAACTGCACCCACCACTGCTGCAGCAGCACCCAGGCAGATCAGAGAAATGTCCAGGCAGGGGCTGTGTAGCAGAACGTGGACAGACACCAGTGTTTTAGCTGGAAACAGTTTTGGCAGTAGGCTTGGCAGTGCACCAGGGTTGCTTTTCAAATATCTCTCCTGTGGGGGGAGGCCCATGGGAAGGCAAAAGAGGTGAAGTGGTAAAGCCACTCTCTGCAGACAAGACACAGCTCACCGCGTGAAGAGCCACCGCTCTCTGACTCTCTTCCCAGAGGGCATTTGAGGTGAGAGACAGCAGATGGGTGATGGTTGTGTATGTTGTTCTACCTGCGCTTAGTTGCTGGCTGGGGTTAAATGACAACATTGTGCTGGGCAACTGGAGACAAGTAGGTCACAGCATCTCAAAGCATTAGCCAACCCCTAGACTAGGTATATACCCAGTACCCATTTGTAGGACTTTGCTCACTCCAGTCACTTCATCAGCCTGTCCGAACAGTCAAACACAAAATATTAACAACTTACAGAACCACAAAAGCCAAATCTCTTTAGAAATGCTTGATAACTTATATTACATGGTTACTTGCATCATGAGAGTGTTTTAAATCTGTAAAAAATGAACATTTTTTTCCCATCAAAGACTGAGAATGTGTATTATGTACAATTTTAAAAACACGATATTATGCTAAGAGCCAGGTTGGAGACTTGTGCTCAGCATATTTAAAGCACTAATGACTGCTTTTAGAAAATTCCCTCAGTTTAAGAGCAGACAAGATCTTGTCCTTGCCCTATGTAAAACTAGAGAAAATATGAATTTGCCTAATAAGTGAGATTACCATTTTTAGAGTTTTGTTTTTTCTATGAATTAAAGTTCATTTGAATGCCTGAGAGGATTTCAAGTTCTGGAAATACAATTAACTGCAAAGCAGAGGATTAAGGAAAAAAGGGTATTGAACAGCAAAACACAAGGGGGACACAAAACCTGAAATACCAGAGAAGCTCCAGATTAAAAAAAAAACAACATACCAAACATCCAGAGGAGCTATTGATCTTCTTCCCACTTACCTTCAAAAGCTTATAAACAATTACTAAAATGAAAAGAATAAGCCTACCATAGAGCTGTATTTCTAAAATCCATGAAAACATTCTAGAGGCTCTAAAAAGAATATTTAAAGCATTTTTAAAGAGCTATTGCTGTTTTTAGATTATAACCTCTTTTATTTAGTGACAACTCTTCCTGTTTCATACAAATCTTAGTACAGGACAGAACTGCAAGGAACGCCACATTTTCAGCTAATTCAGAACCTGAAGAGACAAACCTCTTGGGAAGATGTTAGTCTGACTTCCTTGTGTACATCTTTAATTTCAAAGATTCCAAAATGCCTCTGAAGTAATGTTCCCTGGAAGCTACTTTAGCATCTTACTACCTCGTGTTAGGGAGGTACTTCTGTCAAGTCTAGCTCAGCTATTGCTCTGCAATTCAGTCTCACTGAATTTGTTGCTTTTGGACAGCAGATTCTCCTCTGCATAACAGATAAGCACAAGTTTACATCACCCTCCCTGAAGCCTTCGTTTAAATGGCTATAGACTGTCAGGATGTAGACCAAGCAAATACAATTTTTTTTGGTGTTGTTTCTTATGGGTTTTCAAAGTTTCACGGATTTTCTTGTTTGGTTCTACATTCTTTTAGGATTCTACTCTGTTGGCCAAAAGAAGGCTGAAAAACTCAAAACATTTTTTCACATTTAAAATGTGCCATACTAGGATTCTCAATCTAAAGTTATATTTTGCTTTGATAATTGAGACAATAAATGTAATTGCAAAAGTATTTAAAGGGTTAATGTGCGATCAAAATAAGATTTGATCAAGAAAGGGCTAATTTTTTTCCCCAGGAATGGGTGTGTAATACTTTACAACAACAGACTACAATCTTCTAAAATTCCTCACAGCCTACTACAGGATCAATTATTTGAACAACTTCAGTTTAAATATGTCATCAGAAAAAAAGCAAGGTGAAGAAAGAACAAACTATATTTTAAACAGTACAGTTAGATAACCTTGTATGAAACTCCTCAAGACACAGATGGCAAATATAGATCCTAGAAGACAATTGTAATTACTAGTTCCTTGAACTCTCCCTAGGGTTGAAAGAAAATCAATAATAACCACCATTATCCCAACTCTTCGGCATGTGAGTTTTACCTTTCAAAAAGCAGTATTAAAAAAATTCAGATAAACAATTCTGTGTAATTCACACAGCGTTGCCTTTTGCAATGTGCTCTTTAAAAACAGTTGATCAGTCTGGAAAGAGATCTTTTTATTTAAGCAGATGACAAGAATTATTTGGCCTGAGCTTAGCCATAAAACAAAACCATTTCATGCTGTCCCGAGTTAATCAAAGTTTGGCGAGAACCAGGACAGCCACGTGGCAATCTGCAGGCTCCCATTCCAATGGTAGAAAAATGATGCTTCTTTCTGGGATGAGTCATTTGACTTGTGCTTTAGAAGTTATGTGCTTTCTTATCTTTCAGGAGAACATTCTCCCTGTGTTTTCCATCTTGATTCACAGATTCACTCATGATCATTTGATGATCTTAAAAGAACAACGACCTTCTTCTCAAAAGCATGCAGCCAGTACTGGGCACGTTTGCAGGCTGCATGACTGGAATGCCAACTAGGTTAGAAATATAAACAGGAAATTCAGTAAGACTGCATTTTGTAACACAGAAGTCAAGGGGCAGCTTTGTCACTGACTTGCATAATTGAGCCCTAGTAAACTCAACAACACAAAGAAAGAGAATGAAAAAGAAGAAAGGAAATGCTACATCATTTCAGTACGTGGTTCAGTGCTGGTTTTCTAAGATTCTCCTGTCCTTAATAAATTGTTCCTTGTAGTAAATCTGTTCTCAAAACATGATTTTGCCTAAATAAGTTTATCATTAAAGTCTTGGCCTGTGGAATAACACAGTGACTTTTTTTAACCAAAGTTTTGCATACTAATAATGAACGATATTCATTTGGAATAGTTACTTGGAAGACAGAAAATGTCTTTTTAGCAAAGTGTACATCCTCAGAGGTAGGCTGGTTTGTATAGAGACTAGTAAGAAAAATAACAGTAAAAGTAAAACTTTCCTAAGTCTGAAAATTAGATGGTGAAATCTCAATGTAGATTGTTACAGCGACTTGTCTCAGTTTTTCAGTTACCCAGGATTTTCTTCTGTGTTTGGTAAAAGAAAGGCTTGTCTGGAGCAAACTGTGATAATTAGCACATTCCTTTTGTATCATTGTGATAATTCATATTTCAAATCAGTTAAGAACTTCTGACTAAACCAAAAACATGCAGAATTTGAAACATTTCTTCATATCCCCTCAGTTCCTGGGACGTGGCACACATATTTTCAACATACCTCACTCTGTGTACTCTGAAAAAAAACCCAAAACAACAAAAAAAAAGCCTTTGTGAACTTCATTATCCCACAGTGATGTTTGAATTAGTAGAGAAAAATGTGCTCGTTCCTTGTAATACCAGCTCTTTTTTGCCCCTTTCTTTTTAATTTCTATTAATATGAATTATTTGAATTGTAGTATATTGGCAGTAATTAGCTTTCATCTTTCCCCTTTTGATTCACACATTGCCAAACTCCATTAAAACAGCTATATGAAAGCCAGAAAATGGTTCACTAGTGAATTCCAAGTGCGAGTCTTTGTTGCAGTGTAAATTAAAAGGTCACAACAAGTCATCTAATTGCTTTGTCTGTATTCTATTAATTGCACTTGTAATATGTAAGGCACACTGAAATTATCAGATGAACTGTGCTGTTGTTCTGTTAAAACATCAGACGTGTCTGAATTATGGTCACAAAACATGACAAAGTAAGAAAATGGTTCTAACATATTTGAAAAAACTTTTGACACGGGTCTGGCTCCCTTTTATTTTACTCGGCAGTGATGTGCTCACCTTGGCTGCTCCTGCTGTCGGCCCCTTTGCTTCTCAGAGCAGGGAAGCTTGGAAAATCTAAGAGCAGCCAGCTGCCTTCCCCTTTTCTACATGGGATGTGCTCTGTCCAGGCAAGACCGTAGGAATTCTCTGTTACTTCTCAGTATTGGTCTCTCTTAATTCCTTCAGGAGGTGTGTTTATATTGTATAATTTCTCAAAAGAAACATTGTCAAGATGAAAAATGAAAGGCCTAGGAGATGAAAAAAATTAAGACTGTGAGAGACTGATTTAACTTTATCTAGTATCAGCAAAAACTGATGAGTAACAGCTGCAGGATTGGTATTTGCCTAATCCTGCAAAGCGTTGGCTCCTCCGAGTGATAAAATGCCCCCAAAATTCCTGGGTTGTAAGAGAATATATTTTTTCCCCTTTTAATTAATTAGAAAACTTACTGTCTCGAGCCAAAGTCTCATCATTCAATCTCCACGCTTTCCAGTATCGTTATTACTTCCTAATACACATGTGGAGCTTATACTCATGTGTCAGTACTTCCAGCAGTGTTTAACAGGAATTAAGTATGTCATCTTTCAACCAGATACCATAATATAAAACTTGTTTCAAAGCAGCTTGCTCAGCATCAGATTGGAACAGTGATCACTTTTTAGGACATGTATCGTATTTTATCCTGTTTAGTCCTTAAAAGTTGATTTTCTCCTAGTTTCAGTATATGAAATTATGAAGTTTAGTCTTTGAAAACAAAAAAGAAAAAATAAAGCATCTTAATGAAAGATGTTATGAAATGTCAACTTTCAAATTGCTTAGCCTTTGTAGGAATTACTATGGCTCTAAAAGCTGAGCCCTGTTAGTTCCTATAATTCCTATGTAAGGTCAGGAAAGCAAGATGGCAGGATAAACTGAAACAAAAGCATTAATTATAATAATACTCTTCTGCAAAAGAATCCCAATTTTTCTGTAGAAATCTTGGCATGGTTTCAGAATGTCAAAATTGCTTTTGTTTGCTACAGGAAATTATGTATCGACTAAACTACTGTTTCCCTAAAACTTAATTTGTATGCAGAAATTTTCAAAACAGAATTTTTCAGCTCAGCATCTGAAAAAACCCCTCAGTAGTTCAATTGCACTCTTATTACTGTTGTAGGACATATCTGTTAAACCTCAAACCTAATTCACTGCTTTCTAGTATCTTCGTTGCATACAGCTGAATGTGGGAAAAAGATGGACTAGATGGTGGACTAGATGACCTTTACAGGTCCCCAACAACCCAATACATTCTATGATTCCATGAAAAAAAAAGTAAAATATTAGAAATACAGTGCAAGCCTTGACTGTTCCTGTGCAGATAAGGGGCAGGTTTTGTAAAGAGACTTGTATATAATATGACTAAAATACAATCCAAGTGGAATTTTGATACAGAAGGTTCTTTCCGCTGGAATTTTCATTCACTTCCAGGTTCACTTTTGGTGGAAGACATGAACAGGTACCAAAAAGGTCACAGACATGCAGCAGTTAAAGTTAACTGCGTTCTGCTGTCCAAAATATTCCCAAGGACTGCATTTCCAAACCCCCTGTGAAGTTATTCTTGAAACAGAATTTCATCATCTCATGCATAAATATTTGTTCTGGGAAGACTTTTACGTAAATAAAGCTTGGACCACAATCAGGCAATAAAAAAGAGGTATGGTACTTTTATAGATAAGGAATGTTTCCAGGGAGCTGAAAGTGAGTTTAAAAAAAAAAAAAATTCCTGCGTATAGATGGATTTGACAGATGATTTAACTGTGGGAGGATGTAATTTCCTAAATTAACAGATTTTACATATACCTGTGCTAGGTCAAATTTTGGTTCTACTATATGTATTTAGAGTTAGTGTCCAAACCTTAGGCTGATGTAAATCAATGTCGATCGTTGAGCACAGTGTTGTCTGCACTGATTTTATAAACTATCAGTTTGCATTGTGAAGTTATTCCTATTTTCTTTTTCTGAGAAGAGACTGCACCATGAGATGGGTCCCAAAAGGCTTGACAGTATCACTTTTGAAACTGTTTACATTCCTCACACAGCATAATAAAATTTTTATTCTGTTCTTTCGTGACATTTTTATTGCTCACTTTTGAAACACCGTGTTTTATTATCTTTCAGTCCTGTTATCAATACTGAGCAATAAGAAGACAGTAATGACCTGTTTTAATAAGTCTATTACAGATTTCTATGTCGATTTGACACACCTAAGTGTAGTAAAATGGTTTATGAGGAATAGACAGCTGAGTAATACCAAATTCAGATCCTTGGAGATGAAGTGATTGTAGATGAGAAATAAACAATTGAAGATGACAGGGTCTGGTGACTTCTGTTTCCGAACTCCTAAGAAACAATGGTGAGCCCATCAGACACTGTGGGGCTCTATGGTTGAGATTTAGGAACTTTATGGTTGGATACCACGTACAAACGTCCTGTGTACAGAGGAACGTGCTCTTGCATTAATATGAGTACAGATGTGCTCTCGGAGAGATGTATTTTCCAAAGTGTCTGAACCCTAAATGGCTAAGGGCTGCAAAGCAGGCTTGGGCATCTGCTTTCTGTCTCTGGCCTGTATATGTCCATTCAGTAGCTTTGTGGGCTTGACAGGTCTGAGAGGGCACCTGTCTATTCGGAAGTGTGCATACCTACAGCATCGCCTTCTTAACAGAGTTATGTATAGACAGCTAGGTCTCTGCCTTTCTTATCTGTTTACACCCCTTCTATGTATTCATGCTGCATGTGTACAGAGCTTTGCCACTAAGGCCTGGAGAGGATGATGCTTAACACTGTCCCTTGCCTCAGCCAGGTGTGCTGTGGGTGCTTTGAAGCCCGGCACAAAGGTTGATGCTACTGTGATGAGACTACTTTCATCTGCTTAGTAACAGAAGCCCAGACGTCTTCATGGGCACGTGCTTCTGATGTGGCTGAGCCAGCGTTTAAGGGCCTGTTTTCATCTTTGGGATCGATTAGTCTGTGTTAACAGCTGGCAACATAATAGGTACATTTGGAATTTTATTTCTGTTGCACAATAATTCATGAAGAAATGAATTGCATGAATTATAATGGTGAAAATTTGCTGTCTGTCATGCAGGGCTTACCTGTATATAGTATTCTAAACAGAGGGGAGCTCCCTTAGCCCTGCACTTCTGCCACAAAATACTGGAAAATTGTATTAATAAACCACACGTATAATACAGTCACACAGCTTTCACTTTAGTCGAAGAAATGTACATTAGCCATGAGTTATATTTAATATTACTGGTTTTGCTACTCCTGCGAGACTGTATTCGCCTGTTTGTACTCTTTTCTTTAAACGCTTAATTTCTTAAATAAAAAAAACTTTTTTCATTCACTTATGTAGAAGAAAGTGAGCATGTTTGGGGAAAAAAAAAAATCCTAATCAGGACAAAGATATTTTACAAAATAAACACCAAGACCCATGAAGCTACAAATAATAAAGCCCTGTAATCTACCAGGAAATAAACCTTTCAGCTCTTTTACAGTGTATTCACTCAATTTCAGTAAACAGGAGGCTTGGGATATGGAGAAGTCACTTCTCAAAACCTAAGGGTAGCTGCTCTATCTTACTAAGGGAAATGGAAATCAGTCAAAGTAGTTATTTTAGCAATTTGATGTACGGTAGCTGGTGTGTTATAAACCCATGGTGCTGGCTTAATGAGCAGTAATTTAAGATTATAGTTAGTCACAAAGTTGTGTTGGGGTGGAATGATGACTGTGAGAGATGTTGAAATGTGAACGCTCACCTCTGTTTCTCGTTTCTTCCACTGTTCAGCTAGAGAAGATAAGTGCAGGCTCTGAAAACCCTTCTGCTGCAGAAACAACCTGAAATTTATCTCAGACCAAAGGGATAATAAAATATTTGGAATGTAAATAATAGTTCCTTTACTAAAAGTGCTCATCTATTTTCAGTATGTATTTTTCCATTTTATTTTTTACCTATCTGTATGTATTTCTGATACTTTTTTGCATCCTGTACTATATTTCAGGAACACTGAAACAAAAATTACCGTGAATCTTTCAAAGATAGGAAAATAGTTTGTAATCATACACCGTGCATGTCCTTTCTGTAAACTATCATCAGACCTATTTACGTATTACGTACTTACTCTAAGAGCTTACAGCACTGTATGTATTCCAGAGATAACGTATCGGGGAATCTCCCCAGTATGTTTTAGTTTATTTTGTATGTTGACATATATTCTAAATAATAGACAGAACTTGGGGATTATTTCTTTAATATTAATGTTATCCTATATATGGAAATACACAAAAAGATGGCTTAACTGGAATAAGCCAAACACTTTGACTGCTGTATTGACATTTATGCTTGAGAAAGTTCAGGCCTGGAAGCTCTTGCACAGCGAGTTAAAAGGCCAATACCAGCCTCTGACCCAAAAAGGGAACATTTCAGTTCAGGCTCAATCAATTGAAAATGCAGGGCAAAATATGCCTTTAGATGACACAATTTGATTTACAAGATACGCAAATATTTTCCATCAAGCTGAGCTAATTCAGGTTTGTATTTAACTGGGTATATAGAATAACTATAATTTATTTCTGACCTATTAAGCAGATTGTTTCCAGTGTGTAAGAAATCCTAATTAAGACCACCGTTTTTAAAAAGGAAGCACAATTTCTTTTATATCCTGTCATCAAAGGTAGAAAAGCCAAGGCTTTTGTTCTTGTTTTTGTTGGTTTGTTTTTCTCCATGCTGTCTATTCAATGTCAGGAGGCCATACACATACCATTGTACAGTCGTGTCTTTGAAGTCTCCAAAGAATTTCAGAATTCTCATAAAGCGTTTATTTCTTGAAATACTTATTTCCCTCATGAAATCGTGATTCCTGAGGGACCTATGATGCCAAACCATCTGTAAGGGTTGTCATCTTACAAGCAAATTTATTGGGGGGAACTGAACATAGGGCAAACAGCATTAAATAATGTTTGGGAGTTTAATGTATGCCCTGGAGCCTCGTGAAGAGACAGTGCCATGAAGAGAAAGTCCTGAAAACTCAATCCGACTCACCGTCTTGGCCTACCAAGTCCTAGCTGCTGCCCCAAAACGGGGCTTGAATTGGAAGAACACAAGTCCATTGACTTCTGGAGACACAATGACTTACAGATCAGGATCAGTATTAGTAGATACCTCTGAAAAGTAGGTAGAAGACAAGGAAAATAATATTCAGAATTACCAGTGTATAAAATTGTTAATATAATGAAGACAGTGGTCCAGATACTGTATGGAGTGGCCCAAATCCAGCACAGCTCTCTGATTCAGGGTTACTTAGACTTCAAGTTTAATTAACATAATTATTCCCACCCTTGGGCAGGAGGGGGTAGCAGGAGTCCAGTAAATATGCTGTGAATTAGATAAGGCTTTGCCATTTTTCCAGCATGATCATCAACTGCACTTCTTCGATTTCATCCTAAGAGCAGAATGGGATGTCTGTCCTGCCTGCATAGTGCTCTCGCTTTGACCTACTGGTGCTGCTTCCAGCATGCATCAGACCATAGCATGATGGATGAAAACTGGACATGACCCAGCAACGCACACTTGAATCCCAGAAAGCTAACTGTGTCAAAAGAAGCGTGGCCAGCAAGTTGAGGGAGGTGATTCTTCTCCTCTGCTTCGCTCCGGTGAGACCCTACCTGTAGTACTGTGTCCAGCTCTGGAGTCCTCAGCACGAGAACCTGTTGGAGTGGGTCCAGAGGCCACAAAAATGATTAGAGGGACAGAACAGCTGTCCTTTGAAGAAAGGCTAAGGGTTGTTCAGCTTGGGGATGAGAAGGTTCCAGTGCCTTCAGGCTGCTTCAGAGCACTCTTTCAGTATTTAAAAGGGGCCTATAAGAAAGATGTGGACAATCTTTTTATCAGGGCCTGCTGCCATAGGACAAGTAGTAATGGTTTTAAACTGAAAGAGGGATCATCAGACTAGAAGAAATTATTTACACTGTGGGTGGAGAAACACTGGCACAGGTTGTCCAGGGAGGTGGTAGAAGCCCCATCCCTGGAAACATTCAAGGACAGGTTTGACAGGGCTCTGAGCAACCTGGTCTAGTTAAAAGTGCTTACTGGAGAGGGGTTGGACTAGATGACCTTTAAAGATCTCTTTCAACCCAAACCATTCTATGATGCTGTGATGAGCTTAGTCAAAATCTGAGCAGAAGTTGACTGAACAGTCATACCCTGGACCATTTTCTACATTGTACACATGTGCCTCAGCCACCATCGGCAGTCTGGGCTGTGGAGTCCAGCCCTGGGATGTGTGTGCTGTCCAACACTTCCACTCAACTTCCCTCTGGTTTGGTCTCAAAGCATCAGTTGGTGTGAAAATGTCACATGACATGATTCAGGCTAATCAGTTTGTATACAGTCTGACAGAAGAAGGCCCGTGGTGCCCTGCTGATGCTTGTTTGATGCCTGTTTTCTTCTTTTACCTCATTTGAACATTTTTATCTTTGATTCCTTACAGAAATACAGATAGAAAACATGTTTGCTTGTAACCCATGTCCTCTTTTTTGCTACTTCCTGATCATAAAGTTGCCTTTCTCTGGGACAGGGGAATTAATGAAGGTAAATATATGGCCATGTAATTTATCCCTTTACAGTAGAGAGAATCAGCAGGTTTTGAATGCTCTAGATACCAGGGCAGTGCCCGAGCAGCCATTGTGGCAGCCTCTGTTCTTTCAGATAAATTAGTAAAAGTAATGGGGTGGATCCATCTTATTATAGGAAAATGTATCAAGGCAGATTAATGCAGTTAGGCTGAATAACACCATAAAGCTGGGAGATGTTTGGGCTAATGGACTGCAAGAGAGGAGCACGGGGTGCGCCTTTCAGCGGCGAGGAGGAAGGGAAATGAAGGCTACTGCTGAGACTGAAAGGTTTCCTTGTATGGGAACCAAAGTCTCCTGTGCCTAAAAGGATAAGTTTCTTTTTCCAAGGGAAGCTTTCTTGGTTATTCTCTATTTCAAAAGCAAAAAAAATAAAATTGACTGCATTTACTGATACATCTTTTTCTGAAATAAAGAGCTGAAAAGCTTCTTTTTAGTTATTGAGAGTGCAAACAAAAGAATCCTGGGTCAAAGCTCACTCCTTTCATAGTCTTTTTATTTCTTCAGTAGAGATTTGATTTCTGCATAGATTTGATATTATCTAAACTATTTTGCCTGAATGCCGTTATGTTTTTCTCTATATGGGTCCTGCCAAAAGAATATTGACTGTTGACTGTTTTCCTCTAAGGCTTTACAGTGTGTTTTCAGAAGTGCCTCTAGGGCTTTTTGTTTCTTCTTATAACTCAAAAGAAGTCGTGCATGTGCATCCTTTCTTTTTTCCTCTTTACATTCATCAGAAATGAACAAAGGATGATGTGGACAGTGAGTTACAGTCATACATAAACCATACATCTATCTCAAGTTATTGCTGAAAACTCTACTTTGTTGAAGACAGTATTTACTGAAAGCCTCTTTTGTATATCAACACTGTGGAAGTCACCAGGGGTACAACAAAGTGGTAGCAATTCCTTGTGGTTTTGGCCATTCCGTTATTGCAGTTGGCGCGCGTACCGTGGGCTGGTAGCGGAGATCTCCAGAAGGTCGGTCACGTAAGAATGTCCCTAATGGTTAACGGTGCTGCGGGTCCCACCGTCAGGATTTGGAAGGTCTTTCTGCAATGGCAAACAAGTTATACTAACTTCCCGGGCTTCCAGAAATGCTGATCAGCAGTTCTAGTCTGCAGCACATTTATTACACCCTGACGTGCTGGAGACAGCCTGTTACAAATAGAACTGCCTTGTGCAAAATGCTGTTCCAGTGTTTTATAATAAAGTGCACCAATTAGATGCATTCATTAGGACAAACTGCTTGTCTTTTCTTATATTAGATCTTTTAAAAGGCACAATGCATTTCATAGCTCATTCCGCTCTGTATTATTATTAATTGAACAGAGCACATTACAAAGTTTTAATCCAATAACTGTAAATACATAATGAATAATATTTCCTTGGAGGCTGCCAGGGTTGCAGCAGACTCCTCTACAGCTTTGCATACTCAGAGTAAGATATATTATGGTAAAGTCCCCTCTTCCCTTGCTGTCGGTTTCCCACAGGTATTACAGGGACATCGCCGGAGCAAGAAATATTGCATGTGCAGTAAAAGACAAATGTCATTTGTTAAAAGGCAAATGAGGAGCCAAGCCTAAAATGCAGCCTTTCAACTTTTTCATGTTGAAAAGGGTCACAGGGTTCTTCAGGTTGTCTTGCAGATCCCTGGATGCCAAAAGGAAAACAGTGTTTTAATTTTAGCAGTATGAGGATTCCTAACTGCAGCGTATTATTTATAAAGGGTAAATGGCAACCTCTAAATGAAGACAAAAGGAAACTTTCTGTTCCTCTCTGGGGGAGCACAACATTATTATACAAGGTTGTGATTGGGCATAGTAAGATGAATTGAGCTGCTGTTCCTACTGACAAGAACATTACTTCTTAGATTCCAACTAATACATGAAGTAACTGGCACTCCCTGGTTATACTTCTGTAACGGATATGATCTACAGCAGAAGGACCCTAAAGTCGATGATAAAGATACATGTTTCTATATAAAAGAAGGCTCTAGGGCACATTGAAATGATTCCTGTTATTGTACATAGCAATATTTTCATATCGAGTAAGTATTTGTAGTAACTTAGGCTTGGACAGTACTCAAGGTGCTTAGCAGAGCTAATTACCTTGAAGAGAAGTGTAGTGCATTAATACAGTCCTTTGACCACTAATGTAGCCCTGTAACTTCTAATTCTGAGCTATTTTATGGTCTATCAGCATGAAATATGTTCAGAGAGGGAGATAAGGTCTCTTTGTACAGATCCTTCTGGCTGTATCTGTTAACTTGTTGAAAGTTAGAGTAACGTGAGTTATTCTCAGAAATTCAGATATAAGCTCCTAACCAATGGGCTATGTTTTTGCAGGATCTAGGTCTTTGGCACCTATGAGTAAGTGGACCCATAGTATTCTTTTCCCAAGACCTGGTCCTGTGACAACCGAAAACACTAAGAGAGAATTTCAGGAGGAGTTTTGCACCTATTGTTCTTTTGGCATGAGAATATCTGTGAAAATTGAAACACCTTCTATCAAGCAGGATCAGATCATGGTGAACCAAAGCAGTAGAATACATACCAAATGCTTAAAAATAAGAACTGGAACTGGATTTCACAACAGATAGTAAATTCTAAATTTGCCATTTGCTGGTTTTGGTGGTATCACCAAATGCCTGATGTTGCTAAGTGTTGTTAGGACTCTGTGGATATCTATCTAGGATTACTGAAGGCTTCATTATTTAATTCCCATCACTTCATCATCTTTCTATTAACTGCATCATGATGTGTTGGCAGAAAGGTAGTAGCATAACAGACACCTTGAGGCAGGGACAGTGAAGCTACAGCACTGCACATTTTGTAAGTACTTCTTTGAAGTTTTGAAAACACAAATGATAGTGACATGCACTTTTACCTGGCAAAGTAAGATCAAATATTTATCCCATTTGATTTAAATGGTTCTAGCCTTTACCTAAGCCAATCAGGAAGAGTCATAAAGTTCTTAACTGCAAAGGTTTCATTGCTGAGGGCATATTCCATAAAATTATTTCTGTTGCTATAACTAAGGCTGCTTAGACTACATAGTAATTTTTGAAAAGGAATGACTCGATGCATAAAGATGAAATGTAGACACCTAAATCCTATCTGTAATCTTAAAATCCAGCTCAACTGCTGCCTAACTCTGGAGTCACCTGTAGGGGTAAGGTGCCTTCATTTTAATCAGGGGATTCCCCAGGTGTCAATAAATTGACTTTGACCATATCTAATTAAAACTTTGTCTGTAGAAGACTGAGCAGATTTACAGGATGTGGCTACAGGATGTTAACTTTAAAAAGATGTCTTATCCAAGACTGACCTTCACCACATATGCAGCAGTAGTAACTATTTTCATTTAAGGACATAAAGAAGAACCAGAACTCGAATGCTGCTGTATGTGCTTCCACACATTTATGCAGGCATGCTCTTAAAACAAGTAGTGACTAAAAAAATCCCCTCAGGATGTGTGAGCACCAGGTTCAACTCAGTCTTGGGCTTAATCTAGAAAAATAGAGCAGACCTCTTCCTTCAGCGATGTTTTATAAGAAAGCCATACCCCATGTCTTAAGGAGAGAAATCAAGTCCCTACCTTCAGTAGAGTTTTCCAGGAGCATCCTCTCTAGGTAACCCAGAATAGACATGTCAGTCTTAAGGAGAGAGTAAGAAAGCATATGACCTTTTCCAGGAGCATTTTCCTTTGGAAAGCTGATGGTAAAAATACCAGTGAGAATTTAAAACAATCTCCAGACATTGAATTAATAACCTTGATCCAGAGAGAAGTCCTGGTATTATGTTTTTTATCAGCTGATATAATAAAACGAGGCATGTGACATTATGGACCTTAGGCATGCTCTTAAGGTCAGTCCTTATGATGGCAAAAAGCAACAAGTGCTTATGTTGGGGTGCTTAATAACTCAAGCTGGAGTGTAGGAAGCTCAACTTTCAGCATCTGCTCCAATTTTAAATAAACGAAACAAAATTAAATGTTTGAACGGAAAACTCTCCAATAGGGATAGCAAGGACTAAAGTCTGACTGCGGTGTTTCAGGTAAGAGTTTGTTCCTAAGCTAGAAGTAACTCTTGATCCTCCCATCTCCACAGTAATCTCTCAACACAATTACATGCCTTTGAAACTATTCCAAGGGCTTTGGGTTGTTGGGTTTTTTTCAATAATACATAGTAAAAATACATTAAAATGTATTTAATAAGTTT
>JANHGN010015764.1:35881-59529 GCA_024605025.1 Megaceryle maxima
ATATGATTTTTTTTAATCGGAAACATGCCATAAATACTTTCAGGTCATTTAATAACAAGGATTGATTAAAATCCAGGTGGATTTATTGCATAAGGGTGAATGTTTGTGCGTTTCAAACTCAGTGTAACATACTCTTCTCTCAGTAGCTTTCAAAGTGAATTGAACTCTTTAACTCCCTTCAGCAGTTTTGGAAATCTCAGTTTGTAGCAATTATGATGAGAAGCCATTACTTGATAGGAAGAAAGAAGAGTTAGTTGAGTTGAAGAAATGCATCTCGATTCCTTTTAAAATAATGAGCACACACAAATAAAAGGGGACTTCTTGCCAGAATTCTACAGCCCCCTTTTTCAATTTGCATATTAAATTGTAGTTCTACTAGTTTCTGTTAGTTCAGCAAAATAAGAACTTCTTCTAAAAGTAATTGCATTATTAGTCTACCTTGGCAGTAATGATCCAAAGGTGAAGGTGGCAAGTAATCGTATTTCTAACTGTGCCTTCTTTTTAATAATTAGTTGTAAAATTGTGTTGTGCCTTTTCTGCTCTTGAGAACTTTTCTCTCATCTTCTGCACTGAGCCGTGCTTAAACTAAAAGGCAGATTGCTGGAAAAAAAAGAAGGCAGATTTCTCAAGATTCTTTTGGTTAATACTTGTTCAGCATGTTTGAAGCCAGTGTTCTCACATCTTTTTCAGGTGTAAGTTGCTTTACCGGGCATTGTTTTCATTTTCATTAAACTTTTCCGTGTTATTTAATCTGCTTTATGCAACATGAAAATATAAATAATACCCTTGTTTTTAAAAGCTTTAACTCATTATGAGAACAGGGAAAATTATGAGACACTGGAAAAACAAGAACAAAATCTTGACCAAACAAACAAGTGACCTCCTCTCCTTGTATAGCTCTCACAGCAAGAGTACTTTAAAAAAAATCTTAACAAGCATATGAGCATATGAGTTGCCATATATCTTTATAGAAATTTTATCTTGCTTGTGCTTTCAGATTTGTTTTGGCATTTAACTAGGTCAAATTGTATTCACATATGTAAATTTTTATTAATATTAAAATATTCCATTATCTCCTTACTTCCTAGAAAACAAAAAGGGAAGTCTATTGGCCATCTCTATCAATTAAAAAATAAATTATCACCTGTGAAATTAAGGGAAATGTTTTCTAGCAAATCCTCAAAATGCAGAGCCTACTATAATCTCTCAAAAGACTGTCAACTGTTGTTTATTGCATACATTGACCAGAGTAGAAAAAGCAGTCCTGTATCACAGATCTTTTCTGTTCAAACAGAAATAAAGCGTTCCCTTTGCACATTCTTTTTTCATCAGCTAGAAAGATGCTGAACTTCATGTGTAAATGTAGGCCTAGTAATGGAAAAAAAACCCCAACAGAATAAACTGTTGAGGCTGTTCCAGTGAATAGAGTGAGGCAGTGAAAATTAATTCCTTTTCATCCCAACGTCTTCCTTTCTTACCGTACACAGTTACATTTTATGAGTCACTCCAGTCTATGCAAAGAAAAGCCTTGCTACTGTAATTTAGAATATAAGCTTTTTTTTTCTTTTGGGTAATATTTTAAAACAAAACAAAAACAAAGGTAGAGAGTTCAGTGTCAACAGTGTAGTGTTATTTGTGTCTTCCCACCCGTCGTTAACATCATTTATTTATTCCAGGTCATGCGGGCATTAAGCCATAATTACTTGTTTGGTTTAGATAAGTCATTCCAGTTAGAACTATGGCAATTAGAGAATTTTAAAGAGGAATTTTAATTGCATCATTTATAACTTTTCTACTTTTAGTTCTAGAAATGTCACACTTGTGGCTGCATTTCTTACCTAACGTGTATTTTATTTAATGCATACCAGGATGACATAATTTCTTTTTACTCTGAACGTAATCTACTCTGTTTTTACTGTCTTAGGGATTATTAGCCTTAAGGACTGCACTGAAATTTGAGGGGAATGGTGTAGTGGACAGATCAAAAGAGTTGTCAAAAAGGAAATGGAAGATCACTTGTAAAATCAAAACCAATATTCTAGAGGTAACTCAAATTGATTACCTGTTCTTCAATAAACAGTATGGTTGAAGGAACGTTTGTCATTTCAGCATTCCAAAATGAACAGCAATGATCAGCAGTACTGGGCATTGCTAAGAGTTACTTACTCGACCTTGACTAGCTACGAGAATTATTTAATAGGATCAGTCATTTTTTTCTTCGCAACACCCATGAGTTAAGAGTTTGCAAATGTTATCCTGGCACTGCCAGAAACAGATTCACATTGACCTCAATATGTCACCAGAAAGATTTTCTGGAAATTCTTTTGTTTTCCATCTGGTATCTTAGTATATTGGGAAGACAAGTGTTCTGTTATTTCTTTAGTCAAGTAAAGCACTGGGGTTTTTTTTTATTGTAACAAAATATTTTATTAGTGTCACATTACTTTACAAAGTAGTATTTATTCTGCACCAAGTAGTCCAATGAAACAATCCTTCAGTTTGATGAGTGGTGGCTAGATTGCAAAGCTGAATTAGACAAGATCAAATTTATTCTGTCGCATAAAGTAGACATTAATTGCATTTATTCAGTCTGATCATTAAAACACCAGAGAGTATTCTGCAGATGGAATTAAGAATTAGCATGGCTGAGTCCAAAGGCTATAGTAATGTATATATGGATGTGTATTTATGTGTGTCTTGGAGTGTACTTCTGGTTCTTGTAGTTGTGCTCTGTGGTGTGACTCTAGGGAAGCATCACAAAAATGAAGATGTACCCCACTCTACTTTAGATTATGTACAGTTTACATATTTCACAGTTTTTAAACACCTAACAGGTTGTTTACATTTTCTCTAGTGAAATTCTTGTGTATTGTACACTGAGAACCTCTAGCAAGTGAATCAGGATGATCATCACGGATATCTCTCTTTAAAAAAAAAAGCAGCAGCAAAAAGAGTTCCCAAATAGCACATTAAAAGCCCCTCCTTCTCTAGCCTTTATTCTACCTCTCTTTGCAGACTTTTTATGGCGAGATTGAGGTTTCACTTGTGTGGAGAGAAGGCACCTCAGCTGCTCAGCTGGAGGGGCAGCAGACACATACAGAGTCAAGAGGCAGCGCAAGCAACCCACCCTGCAGAGTGGTGGGAGCCAGGGGAGCACCTGCAGTGGGTGTCCTCCTGCTTTGGATAAAGTCCCCCCTCTCTCTCCCTCCTGCTTCTAACTTGGGCTGAGACCCAGGCAGTCATAAGCTGCTCAGCATCATCCTGCTGCCATGCTTGCTGATATGGAGTTGGTCATATCACTGACTACGACAAGCCAATGGTCTGTAGGGGTATCTGCAAGCAGGGACACGTTTTACAGCTGCCAACAGCATACCCAGGGTAAGACAGCTGCTGTTTTCTGGGCTACCTGCTTACTCCTGGTTGGAAAGAATTTGCTGGATAAACGGAAGGGAAGAGTACTAGCAAATGTGCAGTTAAGGGAGAATTAAGGGAGAATGTGAACAACATTAGAGAAATTGTAAATTCTGAAACTATTCATTACAGTACTGCAGCTTTTATTTGCACTTTTGAAATACCAAAATCTCAATCTGATATCCTAAAACCAAAACATTTTTCCTAATGTTGTTTTGTTTACAAAACAATGCTTAAGGAAAAAAAGGTAAAGTTATTCTAAGTCATACATATCCATATCATACATATTCATCTTGCATATTAATATTTCACCCAAATACTGTTTTGTTCACAAAACAAAATATCCTCTAGTTTAATCCTAACCATTTTCACATAATTAAATATTCTTAAACTAACTGCTGTGGTTTTTCTGTGTACTGCTCTGTACAGGTACTAGACAATAGTCAAGAAGTTCCTCTTGAGCATCTGCTTGCTAATGTAAATCAAAAATGTCTTTCTTCTAATAAAAAGCATTACTCTATTTTATACGATGTAAGAGTTTTACAGTGACAGTTTGAGAAATTATTAGTAATATATCTTTGAGAGGAGCCAGTTTTGATACTATATTTGAACTGAATTTGAAACTGTCAAACTTATGTTATTTTTGTATGTTTTGTTTTGTTTTACAGTCTGGTTGCTTGACAAAGTGTAAAAATTTGTTAAAAATCAGAAGGAGACCTCCAGTATTTGAAAATGATGCAATAATACTGAAGATTATTCAAAACAAAGTCATGATGTGTCAATAATCAACAGGTAAATTGCAAAAATATGAGAAGTTCTTGAATATTTCTATTTAAATGAAACTAGCAAACACCAAACAGTTTGCAGGTAATACAAACTGTACTTTTGCAAGTATTGTTCTTGCCTGTCAGCTTCGAAACCTCTCTTACTGTTGACTCTAAATGTCTTTGTTGCAATATTTATAAACCTGCTCTCGTGTGTCTTTTAAGGAAGTGTGAATTAGCCAAATAATGAAGCTCAAATTATAATCTGTTTGATAGCTGTTTGAATAGGAAATCAAAAACTTGCTGTTATCCAGCTGTACGCTGGAGACTGCCTTCTTTTACCAAAAGGTACTCGTTTTATTACTTGTAAAGATAAAGACTAATTAAATGTTACACAGCCTTTCAGTAAGCTTTCATTAGCTTCACTAATGAGGAGTTACCATCCTGCTAACAAAGTTGTAAGGTAAACAAGGGTGAAGAATGGAGAGAGCCCTTGGGAGCACAGCAGACACCCCAAGTGCCACCAAAGTGGCTGGCAGCTCCATTTGCTGTCACACTTCGTGGTGGTCAGTGCGGCTACAGATGGAGCTCACAGCAAACCCATGTACTGGTAACTCTACAGGAGTATTTGGATGGATAAACCTTTGGGTCTGTTGGTACGTGCTTTGGCTGTGAGCAGGTGGCATGTATCAGACTACTCTTCCTGACGGGTTTTGAGTTCCAGACTCACAACTTAGCAAGGCTGTTATGGGGCAAAGTGGAAGGTGAAGTTACAGATCACACTGGGTGTCTTCTCTTCCTGCCTGGCTGAACGTGCTGTATAGCCATTTTTACTTTCCATTTCCTTCTTTGGTTTTTACAGAAAGACAAGATTCCAGGCAGAGCAGGTTGCCTGTAGAGACACATGGGCACAAATGTCTATGAGTTTGTATGTATATGTATGCATATGTCTGTGTGTATGTAGCACGTACTCAGGTACGCACATTTTACATGCCTGTATAGTTCACGTGTTTTCCAGCAGTGAAGCCTCCAGTGGAAGCACTGGAGTACTGTGTCCCATTTTGGTGTTGGAATGGGTCCAGATGTAGGCCACAAATGAATCTATGAATCTGTGACCACCTCTGGAGTTACTTAAAGATCATGTATATGTGGTGCTTAGTGACATGGTTTACCGGTGGACTTGGCAGTGCTGGGTTAACAGTTGGACTCAGTGATCCTAAAGGTCTTTTTTAAACAATTCTATGATTCTATGTGGCTTTCTTATGTGCTCCCCTTATGCTCAGTTTGAGTCCTTCGGGACTGAAGTGATTTAGAAAAACTGTATTTTGTATAGTTTTGTCACCATTGTCTGGAGCGGAGCCCTAACAAGTGGAAGAGCACTTAACCTTCTTCTCCATTCAGGTGGGTGAGGGGGGAACCAGAAGTGAGGCTGCCCTGACTGCCCCTGCCCTCTCTGGCTCCCCAGTGTGGGAGAAAAAACACTGCTTGAAAGGGGTTCAGCAGCTCATTTCTGAAGACATAATCATTAAAGGCAGGGATTAGCCTGTCCCACCCATGATGTTGTCACTAAGGCCACTAAGTAAGTTTATCCACTTATTTACAGTTGGTATTTCTTAGAACTCCAGTGACTGCCATACAAGGGAGGAAGGGTTGCTTTTTTCATTAATTTTATATTTTGCCAAGTAAGTGCAGTCAAGTTCATTCAAGCTCAGTGCTGAGTTTCTTTAAATAGATGCAAATGAAGGGTTAATAACTCATCCTAAGAGTTTGAAATGACATTTGAGAATAAAAAGCAAGATTCAGGTAAATGTGAACCTTTTCAAATTATATTTTCTGTGAATTGGCACCAGGTTGATGTCAGAAACAGCTTTTGTACCAGTCTGGTTAGTAAACTGCCACTATGTTTTAAATCTAATACAAATACTTAAATTTAGTGACATGCATATATTGTATATGTTCATTTGCTTTGAGCATTGGTGATTCTGTTGTTCTTAAACAGTTTGTTCTGGGAAATAATGGTATGGAAGAAAAAATGACCTTCACTTAACTCTTTAGAAGGGTCACATACAGAAGGAATATTCAAAACAGAATTAATTTTTTTAATGTATATTACAACTATACTAAAGGATCTTACTGTTGGGCCCTACAGGGGACTGAACTTTATTTAGATTCTTCCCCCCTTGCTCTCAGTAGCAAATACATCAATAACTTAAAAGTCAGGCTTAGTTATCTTATGCCCTTCCAGAATATAAGGAATATTAACAATACCTGAGCTTCCAAAAGCCATGGGTCTTGACAATCTGTTTGACTCATTGGAGTTGTCAGGAATCAGTGGGAATTTTCATCAAGAAAATTGAATATGGTTATATCTCACATATGAGTTCCCTGAATAGTGGATTGTTTTACCTGAAAACACTAACTGTTGAAAACCTGTGATAGAGATGAGGGTGGTCTTTGAGTAATCATTGCATAGATGTGATGGAAAGAGGTGCATGCATCCTCCAGACATCCTATGTTCCTTATTTCAGCATCCCATTGCATAGATTGTACCAGTAAATGGGTATAGAAATAGCTTTCCTTGAACTTTGTCAGCTAAATGCAAATGTGGCACAAAACCTTTTCTCCAAAGAGTTAGGTTCATATTTATGTGAACTGCTTAACTCCAATTTCCTCGTTCAGTATTTCTTTGCCAGAAATAAAGTGGATTCCATCAACAAGCTGAGATATAAATCTTGAATGACTGAAACCTTTGGGAACTGGTTGGAATAATAGATTGAATGTCATCTGTGTATGCAAAGTTGACAGCATATGTCAATCTTTAGGAAAGCTTTGATGTGTATGTGTTTATATACCTGTGTGTCTAAAGTGACTGTACTGTAAGAGTCCTTAGTTTAAGTGACAGCATCTTTGGATTGTTAACCCGGCCCCTTATTCTTAATGTGGTGCCTACCAAATTTCAAGGCAACTGAGGCAACAGTCACATGCTCCTTTGGGAAAAAGCTGGGGTGGTTTGACTATCTTAAGAGCTTGTAATCCCATGCAGAAAGTATTTGCTTCCATAAAAAAGTCCTCTGGGTGTGCATCTTCATGCACTGCAATGCCCAGTTCTGCGTTCTGACTTACACCTTTTTGATTTAATTTGACTGCCCTGGTGCAGATAAGGCATTTCTGACTTTTTGTTTTACCATCTGAGTTTTGTGGTTTACAGATTCCAGCTTGGGAGTGGTGATGACCACCTGTGGGTGATAGCACTGCTGGTCACTCCTGTATGCCTGGGTGAAAAGTGTCTGTCTGTGTCCTGAGTAAACATGGGAAGCAGAGGTACCTGGAGAAGCCGAGAGCTTCAGAAAGCTTTAAGAGAAAAGGATTTTCAGAAAAGTGTGCTTTCTGTTGAAGAAAATTCAGCTGAGATTCTCCCGTGTTTCCCAGATGAATGTATCCTGAAACAGAAAAGTGCAGGTCGTGCTGCTCATCTTAACAAGTACCTTCATCCCCTCTGCCCAGGGCCACCACTTGAGAGATATTGATAGGGTCCAGAAATGGACATTCTGAGCAGATGGCTTCACTGAGGTGTGCAGATACTGCTACATAACTGTTGTAAGCTAAGCACACTGAACAGCAGTTGGTAGAAACCACAGTAGAGCTTCTCCAGGTACTGCTAAACTACTCTTTTCACCTCTGAGACTGTCAGCAGCCCTGCTGCTCTTCTCTGGGCTTCTGCTCTTCTGACCTGCAGGTAGAACTCTACTTTGCCAAAGGCTGCCCCTTATTTCTTTGGTCCTGTTAGGGGAGAACAGAAGACAATTTGATCCTACCCATCAAAACTTGATTATCCCACCTTCCAAGACATAGTGTGAGGCAGAGCAGGGGTCTGGCAGCATTCCAGATCTGAGTGTAAAGGGAGCAGAGAAGGATGAGAGTGACTGACTCCCCAACTCTCTATTTTGGCAGGGGACACTCACCTGATAAAAACCCTTCATTGCCTCCTTGCATACTGTAGCTGCATTCCCTCTCTCTTGAAGCTCAAGCTGTGCTACTCTACCCGAGCCCTTATCCCCAATTTCCTGATGACTGTTCCCTGTTTCAACTCCCCTAGTAATTGAGTATATGGTGTTAGAATGAAGGATAGCTGTAGGCAGCCAAAGAGCAGGCAGGTATTTGTATTGTTAGCATTCAAGGACAGCCTACGGCAAGCTTCCCTGGAGCCACTGCCAGGGCCTTTCTGAGCTCCCTCCTTCCAAAGAAGAGCATTTGTAGGAGAACTTTCTCATTCCCCAAATAAAAATAAGAGTTAAATAATGCAAATAAATAGATATATTATTACCATTATCTTTTTCCTCCAGGTTTGTTTTGCTGTAAAATTTCTCTGTAATTGGACTCCCTCAATATCTTGTGGTCTGTCACTCTCAAGTGAATTACTTAGTTCACTGCAGCTTTTAACAATGAATTTCTTGCACAAAGCAGTTGTCGAATGTATTGTCTTTTCTGTGTTATGTTATTTAGCTTTATGAATAAGTTGAAAGATATAATGATCATCTGTGGTGCCCTAGAATAGAAGAGTTCTGGGAGAAAGAAATAGAAAAGTTAAACTATTTTTTTTGCATTGCTAACAATCAATAATATTTTAATCAAATCTTTGCGTGCACTGATGTCCTTAAACTTCAGGCTTGCAGATACTTTTTTCAGGTATTTATCATTCCAGAGCACATAAAATTACTATTATACTGTGGTTTAATATCTGAACATTAGCACAAACACAGGAAAGCGTGTGGATCCTGAAGGAAAATCTTGATGCCTTTATAGTGTTTTAGGTCAACAGCTTCTACTATCCCTCGGCTACTGGATAGTTTCTTACAACTGACAGACAGCAAACCTACACAGAACTCCATAAATATTGATCACTTATTTCACTGCAAAAATAGCTTTTTTTTTTTTTTTTTTTTTTTTAGTTCAAATTGCATGTGAGATTGATTTTAACCAACCTCAGAAAATTGCAGTGAAGTAAATGATGGACTTGAATCTCTTCATCTTCAAAGCTTATCTGTGAAAAGTGGGCAGGTGGAAAAGAACAGCCGTTCTGGAATTAGTCCATTTCAATAAAGTGGTTGGTTCTAAACTGTCCCACAGGAGTGTGCCAAGATCTTGGGCTCCCAGAGGATGAATTATCTCATTTATGCCTAAGTGTTGCCTTAACAGACAGGGAGACAGACCATGCTACATGTCCCTCATTCTAGACCTGCCTCCAGAAATGTAAGATGTATGCTAGAACAGAAAGCAAACCAAAATGTTGTTGTGTACAGTTTCCAAAAAGGGTTGTTTTTATGTTTAAATTTTCATCCTCAATGTACCTTTTAAAATGAAATAAGAATACTAAAAGTTTTCCAAGCATTTCAGCTGGCTTTAGTGGTCTAAATTTCCTGTACTTATAAGTACTGTACCTAGCTGCCTGTGTTTTGCTTTTCATTTAGCTTAGAAAATACTTTACTGGCTGCTTTCTAACCACTTATTTTGCTAAAGAAAATGGTTAAGGTCTACATGAATTTGCTGAACCCTGTAATATTTTTAGGCTGTGTGGAAATGATGAGGTCTATTAAGAAAAAGATGATTTTGTACATCTCTTTAAACATCATAAGTAGGATACTGGAATAAAATGATCAGTTTCTAAATTCTAAATTGGAAACAAGATTCATAACTTGGATTTCATGAGTGCTCAGTTACACAAAGCATCTAAAAATTTAAAGCTAAGGGTTAAATCTGTAGGTTAAAGGAGTAAGTTACCAATGCAAAGCATCTTACCTGAAGGCTATCAAACATGTAAAAAAAATCACTGTTAGATAAATCAGAGCACTGACTGTTCTCTAACCTAGTCTGCTGGTATTCTCAAAGGAGGTAATCATTATGTAATTATTTTCTTGAGACAGCGTCATCAACCACTTTTTTTATAAATTTTATGACATGCTAATTTCCCATCTGTCCTAAGCAGTATAGACTCTACACTTGAGTTCATTCGCCATAGCTTAACAGCAGAATTGCAAGAACTAAATGTCTGTTCAGTCCTTCTGAAGGTTGGGTACAGATGAAAACATTCATGTGGTTTGTACTGGGGGGCACACTCCCCCTCCAGCATGTCTCTAGCTTTTGTTATCAATGCCTTCATGTTGACAGCTACCAACAAACCCACTGTCTTGGTACGGAAGTGCAGGCCCACACGCTTACAGGATTCGTAATACTTACCCACGGCAACTTCAGTGGGTGCAAACAGATGGCTGACATTTCTGTGAGGCCATAAAATGCAGGATAGTACTGTCCTGCTACGCCTAACTGGAATCAGTTAAGAATGAGGCAGGATATCAGGCTATGAATCACCAGTCATTTGTTTCCTGTAAATTGCATAGTTTGTTACTTTGTTTTGTTTTGTTTGGGTTGGTTTTTTGGGTTTTTTTTTTTTAATGCTTCATTTCACAGAAGCCCCAGGGATGTCAGGAAAAAGCAGCAAAAGTTCATACTTGAAGCACTTTAAACTTAAGTCTGAGAGAGAGCTTCCCTATTAAAATCTCTGGGAATAAAGCTATTTTTCAAAGCTACTGCCATACCCCACCTCTGGTGTCATGTTCCTTCTCGCACAACCTCCTGAACTCCTTTCTAAAATATGCTGGATCTTATGCTGTGCTTATGTGGCTAAAACAGAACCAAACCAAGTAACGACAACCTGTCTTGAAATTCTTTTTCTGAGCTTGATTGTTTCACTAATGCTCTAAGAATAGTTATATCAGGACAACTAATGGATGCAGAAAGCTGCGGCAGAAGTAGCTTCAGGGGATGTTTAAGAGCTTTTTAGCTAGCTTTGGGAACTCAGAGTCTAATATTTAGATAGAACAAAATTGCTGTAAACAGAGGCAACTGAGTGGAAAAAGGACAGAGGGCAGAAAAAATTCAAATCTGAAATGCAAAATTAAAACAAAGAGGAAAAGATTATTAAGAATCTAAAAATCCTTGACTGCTTTTCTTCCTAGTTCTGATTTGTATAGTGAAATGTAAGAAGAGGGGTGTAAATATGATAATAGAAATTTCATTTCACATCATGCTCCTGTTTTATGTCTTCAGCTTTCTCTGAGTCAATCACAGCCCTTTGCTAATTACTGCTACAAAGCTGAATAAATGGCAAGGGGGAAATAAGCAGCATTTGTATATTGGGTGAGTGTAGTGACATTATCTCAAAAGAGTAAGCTGATGTGACAATGTTTTAAATATGAGCTGGCAACTGCTAGTGAGCTTGCACTGCCTGGTTTTAACCTTTAATTTGGGAGGATGTCGTGAATAAAGATTAACTTTCTTTACTTAATGTTTATTTTTTCAGTGCCTTCCAATTAGAACTGTCATCATTAATGTTTTTGCAAAGTTGTCCAGTTTCCCAGTGCTTTCTGTAGGTTCATGTTTTACTCTGCTTCCTCTTTCCACTGTCAGCTGATTCATTCTTCCAGTGTGGAAGAGTGGAGGACCAGTGGAGGTCTTTTCTCATGTTACCTGAGCAACAAGGATTTCATAGTCTAGAAGAATCAGAGTAAAATGAAAATTCCCAGATGTCCACATTCAAAGACTTGTACACTATTCACACACCTTTCAGAGAGCCTTGAGCTACCACAGGCTCTGGCCTCTTATTAGTTAACCTCCAAAATATAAGTATGGGAAGAAGATACTGAATCTAAAGGAAGTGATCAAATCCATAAAAGTTGTTGCTGAGCATAAACGTTCAGATCTGTATTTGCAGAACTTCCTGAAAAGCAAATGCTAGAAAGTATTCTCCTTTGCTTTTTCCACTCCTGCCCTCTCTGTGTCTGAAACCACAGGATTTATGCAGCTTGGGGAATGTATCTGTGATGTGAAAAACACGTTTAGTGGCTGAATGAATCTTTGAATCCTGAAAGAGCAGCTCAGCCCCCTAAGATGTAACAGTTCAGAGCTCTTTAGTTCTCTCAGTATTCTGCACTTAACAATCCTGCGGTCGCTTCTCTGCAGACTTTGCCATTCACAGGGTATAGAAGCCTGATCTGCCACATACTTATTCAGATATTATATTTTTCAGATTAATTATTAAATCTGATTGTTTTTCCTTAACTGCCATGACTACCCAAGTGAGAAATGTTTTAAAATTTTATATTCAAGAGAGGAAATACTAAAAATGAGAAAAATATAGATTCATTCAAATTTTTTTGGTTTGAGCCAAACTGAAAAATCAGTTACTCTCACAACCAAGAAGTGTTTGCTTTCCTGTGATTTCCTTACAAAACAAATAAAATATGAGAAATACTAGTGAGTCTGTAGAAGCATCTAGTTCAAATCAATATTCAGAGAAAAAAATCACGTTGTATGGTGTGTGTGAATTGATGTCAGTTAAAACCAAGGACTCTTTACATACTCCCAAGTAAAAACACCACATATGGTTTCAGTATATAGCTTCTATGCTGTTAAAAAAAAAAAAAAATCCAACTTTTCCCTCTCTTTTTTTTAGGTAAAATAAGCTGTTGAAGTTACATTTGTCAAAGCTAAATCCTGTGTTGGAAGCACACAATGAAAACAAAATGAACTGCAAGAAATGCTTAAAGAGACTGATAGTCTGCCTCTCATGAATTCTTTTGAAAGTGTTTTTCCATTTACTTTCTCCAAAGTTAGAAAGAGTAATAAAAATAAAACAATTAATTTCTTGGTACTAGGTGGGCAGCTTTTGCAATGGAATTTAGAAGTAATTTATGTGATGGAACTGGCAAGATACACACCTGAGATCAGATGGAGAGGCTGGGGAGCTTTGAAGGAAAGTTATATAAATGTGAAGTAAGGATGAAAGAGGGGGAAAGGAAATGAAGATAAAAAGATTTTAAATACCTGAGGGCAAGGTAAAAGGAAAGCAAAGGCCTCAAATTCATTGCTGTGTACTCTATTAGCAACAAACGACCCAAATAATACGATTAGAGTGAGTTTTCTTTTCTGAAACCAAAAGAAAATATCAATGTAAATTTGTTTCTGGCAGAGAAAACATGCTCATAGGATAGAGGTTCTTTTTCATCACTCATTTTTGAATGCCAGCATTCAAACAGTTAGGAAGTTTAATAGGACAGGATGTCTTATTTGTGAGTCCCTCTAGGGAAGAACCATATTCAGCAGAGAAAATGCTATTTTACCTTCGCCTGGTGGAGCTAACATTTAACTGTCCAAAAGTCGGCCACGTTATCCATACAGTGTCCCCAGGTTTGTGCCTTTTTTCTACCTGGGCTTCTTCCAGTTTTTTGATGCTGTTGTTGATGTGCAATCTCAGCCTGTTTCTTTGCTATGTTAAGGTTGTTGACTTTGTTATACCACCTTCCTTGGGTATTTGCTGCACCTTTTAAAGGTAACAGAGTGAATAGAAATTATAATTCTGATGGTAATTACCTGAGAATCAGTACATCGTTGGAGAAGGGAGAGAATATATTTCAGAAAATCCTTCAGTGAGAGCGATTTTGAAAGCTCTGTCATGGCTATTGGACTTAAACACTGAAAAAGAAAAAGGTAGCTGGGACATCTGAACGTTTCAGAAGGTGAGAAAGCCAGTATTAATAGAAGACTAGCTAGAACAGGTGAGAAGAAGCCTCCATTCCAGCAGAATGGAGGGAGTTGGTTGAGGGTCATTTTACCACTGAGGCAGAGCACTCACTGTCCTCTAGAGATACTGACAGAATCAGGAACCTCCCAGAGCAACTCTTTGCTACAGACGAGCACATAATAAACTACTGTCCGTGAGACGTGTTAAAATTTGGATGCAGAGTGCAATGATGTCGTTATTTATACCCTAATTTCACAGAAGGAAGTGGAGATATTTATGAATGATTGCTAACTCAAATAGTCTCATTCTTACAAAAGGCTTCTCATTTTTTGTGACTTGCCACCAAGTAGGGATGAATTAAATCAAGGAACTAAAGAATGCCACGTGCTTTCAGAGTGAAAGGAAGTCAGCTGCAAGTACAGTTGGACTGGCTGCAAGTTGTAAGTACCCTCCCTGTCTTTCATGAGAGTGGCAGTCAGTGGCCCTCATGGTCATCCTGGTTCTTTGGGAAAAAGTCAGCTTGCCTACCTGCTTGACACTTATCCAAGTACTACTTTGATTTGAATTACTAAATGCTTGAGACTTCAAGTCTCAAAAATCAAGTTGCAGAAATCCTGACATAAATCTACTGAAAGAACATTTCTAATGTGAATAACAGATTTCAATTCTGTCAATACTGAAAGAAAAGTGAGATCTCAACGCTACTCATGAGATTAACAAGAAAACTCTGAGGTGTCAGTAAATGCATTAGGGAGAAAGAAAAAGAGCTAAAGAGAAGGGAGAAGCTCAGTCTGGATACTGCAGATGATTA
The DNA here is from genome assembly GCA_024605025.1 of Megaceryle maxima. Classification (NCBI taxonomy): domain Eukaryota; kingdom Metazoa; phylum Chordata; class Aves; order Coraciiformes; family Cerylidae; genus Megaceryle; species Megaceryle maxima. The sequence continues at coordinate 50,445 of JANHGN010015764.1, forward strand.
TGGAGGGAAAGCAGGAATGAAGGCTAAATCAAAGAGAGTTTTAACAATCCAAAACTTCATCCACCATGAGTGAGTACAGCAGATGGGCTGAGTAGAGGAGAAATTAGAAGACAACAACAGAGACTGAAAGAAGATGTTTGATGTCACCGACAGTAAAAAAATGCTGAGATCCTGACATGTAGAAAAGCTAGTGCCAGACAGATGAAAGAATTCAGTGAAGCTCATATGAAAAAAAAGACTGTTAAAAGGTATTTGTTCAAATATAAAAGAGAACTATCTTCACTAAAACTCAACCACCTGCACTCAAAACTAAAAGGAAAACACACAGAAAAGCAGCAAGTCCAAGTAATGTACTAGTAACATTTCCTAAGTGGGTGAAGAGTATTGAAATGTCCACAAAACATATTTGACACATTCAGCTGAACAGTACAGACCCGTGATTTTTCCTCTTCTAGGAAATCTTACTGTATTGCACAGTATAAAATTGTGAAAGAAATATTGACTTAATAATTAAGATAAGAATATATGTAAAAAAATATTAAAACATTAGTAGGAACTCAAGGTAGTGTATATTCGGTTCAGCTTTCGTCACACTAGTGAAAAAGACAGTTGGGCAGAGTAACGTTGGATGTGGGAGAGGAGACCTGAACAGAGACCATCACAGGCAGAGATCAGACAGCTAGACCAACAATAAGCAATTTGTAGCTCTATTTGCGACCTTAGATAGCATCAAACAACTTTGATTAGAAGAAAGTACATTTACTTTGGGTTTATAGCTAGCAAATCGGTAATATACCCTAATATGCATGCTAATAGATACAAATATACTACCACTCAAATAGCAGCTCCTTCACCTTGTTATCTTCAGCTAAATCTCATCCCTTGCTTTAATTCATTATTTGCCACATATTACTGTGTCAGATACTGCAATAATAGCCAACTGTATGGTAGATTCTGTCTACTGTTAATGCAGAATTTCTGGGTTCTTACATGTTTGTTTTTGTTTTTGTTTTTTTTTTCACTTTTCATGCATATTTGTAATGATTAATTCCTCCTAAATCTACTCTAGTGATTCATATTTCTTACATGTACATTAGACTTGCAAGCTGTAATTACCATGATCTCTACCCCTCTTGCTGAATGACTTGGTAGCTTTCCTTCAAATCATCCATCACTGAGCCTGCAACCCTGTGCACCAGTTCTCTCAGAATCGTTGGCTTGAGATTTTCCCATTCCTTGTTTTTATCATGATAATTTCCGTTTCCATAGCTTTGTTCCCACTGTCTTTTGTGCTCTCATCCCTAGCTCAGTTGTCCACACTGAGGCAACATATTCATTAATTTCAGGAGTACCCAAACAGCTCTGCAAAGATTTTGACATCAGAAGGTCCAGTTTTGGATGTTATCCCTCTTTGCCTCTTACGGTCTTTTATACCATTAGCCTACAATAAACTCTGCACCATCACTTTGTTCTTTAATTTTTCTGCAGAGCACTTAGTTCAGTACCTCCCATTCATGGATACTCATCCTCCAGTGTGTGTCTGTAACTCTTGTTACTTCCAGCCTGATGCATTTCAGCATTAATTCTGTGTCTTCATTTTGCTCCCTAGGTACCTGGAATTTCTATACAAACATTACCAACTAGTGTGATGTTTTTTCTCTCTCTGTTTCATGAAGTATATGTTTTCTCACTTTCAGTGGTGACATCCACACCATTTTCTGTGGCAGAGGGACCTAAAAGGAATCTTAACAGGGAGACACATAGCTTTGCTAGGCAGCTTTGGTTACTCTTTTGTCAGTGTCAACAACAGCCACCATAGTTACGCTGCTGTCAGAGTCCTCAGAGCTGGTGATTTGACTTTCTAGATAATTTCTACCAGGACATTTTAAAAGACTTTTTTTCCCCCTTCAGTGTGAAAAGAATTATCTAATGGTTTCTGTTTGTGCTCATTTTCAAGTTATGGACTAAATTTTGAGTCAATCTGTGTCAAAGTATGTTTATTTGATATGAAATAATACTTTACACTTTAGTAGCATCTTCTGCTTCACCAAGTCAACTTCCTTTACAAATATTAATTAAACTTCCCAATGCTCTTCCTGATAGCAATATGTAATTATTTCAGTTAGCATACGGGTTAAAGCAGATGCATAAGAGAAGCCACAGAAGAGCTCTATCTGAAAGTCAGTCCTCTGATTTATCTGCTGGTTTAACTTGGCATAGCTGGGTTAATGTTCCTCCAGTCAACATCAGTGTCAGTGCTTGGGTTACCTGCTGAGGTGAATTTCATATTAAAGGATTTATGAGTAAATGATTTCTGTAGGGTTTGTTAAGCTTTCTCTTAAGATCAGATTTATTCACCATCCATATTCAAGCACTACTGTCTGTATTAGATGGTTTGTCCTCATGCCTAGGAAACAGTACCAGAACCTGGAGGTTTCCAAGGACTCTGGTAGTACAGATTTGAGCTATAAATATATATACAGGAAAAATGAGGGTCAGCAATAGTTCTTTCTCTTAAGCTCAATCTTCACCTCACAGTTACAATTTAGATACCAATCTAAACACCAAATGAAATGTTAGAGGAAATTATAATATTTAGATTACCAAGAAATGGAATTCTGCATATAACATCAAATGAGCAAACTCTCTGCTGCATGTAGAAGTTTCTTCCTCCCTATCCCTGTACAAGGCTCTGCTCCTATGAGCTGGCAGGTAAACAAGCTAATCTTTCTGTACCCATAACCCTGTTCTCAGGTGTCTTCTAATGGTGAAAAGCTTTTACTTGTTAACTGCTTAATTATGCATTTGGAAGTCTGTATAAGCCAAAGTAATAGATTGCAGACATTCATGAGTGGGGTTTATTTTCTTCTTTAAATTTAGTTTTTGGCAGGTAAAAGTGGTAAAGTTGATATATTCAAAATATACCTGTGATAGCATATCTTGGAATAAAAAGAAGTTGAGTAAAATAAAACCCCTACGTTGTTGATGGTAAACAGGGAAAACACATTTGTCTACTTTGAGGATTATGTTGAGACAAATATGAGGGGAAAAATGTCAGTCAAGTCATTTTAAAAAAAGATGTAAAGGATTTTGGTTTGTGGAAAACTGAGATGAGAGCACCTAGTTAGCTTCATTACCTTTAGATTTATGCAGATGGTGAGTGGGTTTATTTCAGAGTGAAGTTTTGGACTTATACGCCAAAAGTTCTCATACATCCTTGTTTTGGCACTTCTGAGCTTTTTTAGGATATGGCCCTTATGGCAGGAATATAAAATTCTTACTCATGTTGCATTGCAAACTATTGCAGCAGACTTCTACCTTTTCCTACTTTCTGTATAACGTGAGCAGTTTCACTGATCTGATGCTATATTGCAAGTTCTTTCCTGTTGTTGGATAGTTATCTTCTACCGTTGGTGGTCTTAGTGAACTTAGATCCAGTATTTCGGAGTTACAGCTCAGTGTGAGTAGGAGCATCACAAGATGGTTCATACAGTGCATAAGTCATCAGAATATTTTGAAAAAATCATGGAAGCTTCACAATTATATAAAAAAACCCAAACCAAACATAGATGTGTTTTGTATCTATGATTTGTTTTCATACTGAATAGTCAGCCATTGTCTATTTATGAATTTTTGTTTTACTCTCAGGCATTTGTTTTTCTTTGTTCCAGTCCAGTTGCTTGGAAAATAACTTCATAAATGTTCTCTGCAGAAAAGTAATTATTAGTAAGAAATGCAATAAGAAATTACATGTGGAATTATACACACTCATTTTCCACCTGTGTTTAATTTTCCTGTGTCTCTGCAGAAAGTGTCACCTACATCTGATTAGGGAGGTTTGTTTTGCATCTTGCCTCACATACTCTACTGACTTGAAGTTTGTAATGGGTGCATAGCTAGTGAGCATTCTACTCTGTTGATAACAGAGGAAGAAGGCTACACACTGAGAATTAGTTTTCCCTTTAGGGTTGTCTTTTAGCTGAAGATGGATTTGTCATCAATAGCCTTTTGGTAAGACTAAAACAGTAAAGTAGATGTGTATGCGTCCTTACTGTGCCTTTAATATCTCTTCTGAATCTTTGTAATTTAATCAAATATTAATCTAGCTTCTTTCTTTAAACACCTATTTACATGTTTTCACCTGACATTATTGACTTCAGTTCTTCCATTGTATTGGTGTTGATACATAGATAGATAGATAGATAGATAGATAGATAGATAGAAAGAAAAGAAATTGGTCCTTATAGTCTGTGTACCCTGAGTGGATCATCCCCAAGTCCATAGCATCAATAACACGATCACATCCCCATAAGGCACAGTATTGCTTTCTTCACTGCCCCATAATTTCAGTGCATTTGGATATTGATGTATTTGCTCATCTTGCTTTATAAAAATAATAAATACTCTAAAATCTTAAGATGATAGTCTGCGAACCTGAAAATAAAAAGAGAGGCTTTGTTTTACATATGGCATATTTCTGTTGTTTGGATTGTTTTCCAGATAACCATCTGTAACAGAGAAAGGATGGCAAGAAAACTGATTTCTCATACTTGGTTGCCAAGAGTCATGAATATCTGCTTAGTATGGCACGTTGCCTAAGCAGAGGCTGGTTGGACTCTCCCATCACAGGTTGCAAACAATAATGTGTTTAGAGCCTGCCTTTGGGCAAGCCCATTGGCATCAATCTAACAAATTTCTGTACATATGATTAAACTTTGTGTAGAACTGTATCTGCTAAAAGGAAATAAAAACAAAAATATTAAATGAGGAAGTGGGTGAGGAAAAAAAAGGAAGGACTAATAAGACAGTGTAGGAGCATGCAAAGCTATTTCTGCCTGCCAGCAAAAGCATACTGCCTGTGGTCCACTGAAATCTAGGGAGGTTATTTGGGCCAGAATATAGAAGTGGGAGTAACAGGTGATAACAAACAATAGCACCAGGAGAGACCAGAATCAATCGGCTGAACATGTTACCCAGTAAACTTAGTAAGTGCTTAGTAAGGTGCTCCAGAGGCTTGATTCACACTCTGCTAAAATGGGTGTGAAGGTTCCCTAATATCCTCAATGGACTTCCAAGTTCCCTCATGCCTTCTACATGAAAAGAATCCATCTATATATAGTTGTAGCTGATCTGGAAGAACACGTATCACAACTGCAGGACTAAAATCCAAGGCACCTAGCAAAGATCTAATTTGGGGGGGAAAAAAAAAAAAAGTTTTACTAACTGAAATAAAATGGAAATAGGCAAATGGGCTCTTTATCTCAACACTTTAGGTTTGTTTTAAGCCCAAGTAAGTATACTGACCTGTACATAATTGTATATACTTACACTTGTACAATGCTTTCTTCATTTTTTTGTACTTAGATTGTGGCATATTTTAACAAATCTCCTCTCCAGTTGTCTATAGGTAGAGGTCTCCATGATCTTCTTAAGAAGATTAATCAAGTGAAATTGGTCTGGCCTTTGTGAGAGAGATATTTGATAATGATTACTATTTCTCTGCTGATTATTTTTGATGTATATAATAGTATGTAATTCCTGTTACTTAACAGCAAATAAAAATAGTGCTATATTAGCCCTATTTTGATACTATGATGGAAGAATCATGCTGTGCATCCTTTCAATTAAGGTGATTATTCTGTTTTGCTAAATGGAGAACATTTCCGTAGAAAATACAAAATGAAAGTTGAACGGGAAAAAAAGATAGAGGTATTCACATACCAAAAGTCTCAACTGTGCATTCTGAAGATGTAAAATCCAAATGCAGAACGTGCTATAGTCTGACAGACTTGTTATAATGTTTGGTATGTCGTCTTTTCTCTTGACTTTATCCCAAACAGCTTTTGGATCTCATGCTAGAACTCACGCATTTTCATTTAAGGGGGCTGATTTCTTGTGATTGTGTTGCAATGACTCCTCTATTGCTTTTCCAGCAATTTCACCCTGATTTGTGCAAGAATCAGAATTAATATTATACAATGGATTATTAAACAGGTGAAGAGGCAGTGAGCCATCTCTACTTGCAGGGATGACTGTGTCTTTCTGAGAGGGCCAAGCTTTCTATCTCATTCGGGATTTCACAACCACAAAAAAACCCAAACTCGACAAAAACCTAAAGCGACCAACAGCTTTAGGTCAGTTTTTCCACCTTAGTGGCTTCAAAGCACTGCCTTCGACACTTTTTGTCACCTTTTGACATCACCGAAGCAATTAAAAATTGCTGTCTGTCAATATCTGATCGTTCAGTGCTTTTGATCAGTCCTCGGGTGCGGATGATTGTCTCCGACCTTCAACATCCATTCCTTTCATCCCCGTTCTAGTGCTTAGCAACACTCCTGTACTTAGCCTGTCCTAACACTTAAAACTAAACTTCACTTGTAGTAAACAATGATGAAAAATCGCTAAAGCAATCCTTTTGTTCACCGTGGTGACATTTCCTCTAATTAAATTTTCATCTCTGAAGGTATTTGGGCCTCTGTAGTCCATCTGGGATATGTTTGCCCTCAGCATTGCCTCAGGCCAAATGTATTTTTGTTGATACGCTGAACAGCATGATGTCCTCAGTGACAGTGGGTATTCCCCACTGGTGGTTTATTTAGAAGATTATTTCACCAGTTTCAGAGTACTTTTTCTGAAGTTTTTTTTCTTTCTTTTTTTTTCTTTCCTTTTTTTTCTTTTCTTTTTTTTTTTTTCCAAAAGAGAGAGCAAGTGCTGAGTGCCCCCCAGTGCCCTCTCTTCTGTGAATCTGTGGGAGTTAATGTTCTTTTCAAGGAGTTTTTTTTACAGGCTATATGTAGACATAGGATGTGATAGAGGAGACTGCTTCCACAGAGGTCAAGAGCCACTTGAGGGACTTCTCCCTTCATAATACTTTTCTCTGGTTTAAGCATCAAATGCAATTAAACAGATTAGGGGAAACTGATTTGGGAAGGGAATTCTGACTCACGATACAAAGAAAAATAAAATACTACATGTAGCAAGAGGCTTTGCAGGCCTCCTTTTATTACTCCATGGTAGGACGTGCCTGGCAGTAAAAAAGGCTTCCATCTCTTTTTACAATTCCTGTAGCACCTCTCTCAGCACTTGTCTCGGCAGCCAAATTGCAAAAGGTCATTTTTGCACACATGCACCAACTACTGCAGTGAAAGATATAGTTTATTGACTTAAAAAAGAGAAAGGCATGGATCACTGCAAAATGTAATGGAAGTGTCTTCTCATTTCCATTCGGATAATAGAGGCCAGTGGGACAAATGTCTCCATGTTGGCTATGCATCATAGATGCTTTCCTAATTCTTTTGAGATTAAATAGTCTCATCCCAAAGAAGAGATTGCATGAGTTCTTTTAGTATAATTGTTGATTTGACTGTAGTGCCACTCTGATGTAATTTACGAATATCATATTTCAGTAAAAGCTGAGGTTACATTTTCAAGGGAATCTGATTATTTGGTAATTAACATTCAGGAATAATTTTATCATAGTGAGAGACCTGGGCAAAGGTAGCAGCCTTCATTACCAGAAACTAGCACTTCGCAAATTACTTCTCAAACTTCTTAAAACCCTACACGGTCTCTGTTTCCCCCCCCCAACTTCTGCACTGAAATAAATGTGAGGACAGCAGCTTGCTGAAAGGAAAGGACATGGAGAAAAATAAGAACAAGCCACCTGTGGATTAATGGCATTTTTTGTGGTTAAAATTCACTAATTCTAAATAAAATCGTGCTGTTTGGAAAGCAATACTAATGGCTTTCAAAGTTGTATAGTTTGAAAAGTCAAAAAAGTAAAAACTGGTAACATTTAAGGAGTTGCTTTCTGCGATAGGTTAAAAATGATGGAATATCACAATGACAATAACAGGTCATTTAAGAGATCATGAATGGTTTGGCTGTCCCTTGGATTTTGTGTATCTTACTGTTGCATACCCCAACGAGTTGTACTGTCATTCCACTTCTGCAAACAGAGTGGAAAATTGGGGTGTAGAAGTGACAAATTGGATCGATTACAGTGTTTTATGCTGACTTTGCACAGATCCAGATAAAACATGTTAAAAAGAAAGATAGTAGAGATCAGGACCTGTATCGTCCTAGTTTAAGGTTTCAGTCTTTGCTTTTGCACTACAAAGCCCACTTCTCTGTGACACCTGTATAAATGCAGAAGTCCTCTTAGGATACATCTGTATAACTCTGGATTAACCTCTAAATGAAATCAAAGCCTGGCAGTGGTGGCCAAACCCCTTGGCTAACCACATCTATGCCAAAAAGCTCAGAGAGACAAGGATGTTTGGTCTGGAAGAGAAGGGGCTTACTTCTGAGAGAATGTTCTGAAATGATTGCAATGACTGCCTTGGTACTTTTGGCTAAGTTCAGTTAAGGGTTGAAATACTGTCTTGGCAAGTTCTGAGAAGTTGTCTGTTATCCCTGAAGCTTTTAGAAAAATTTTACCTGAATCTCTGGTTATACTTCCTGTCTCTGAAATGCTGAGTTACACAAGAGGCACTGAAATTGCATTACAGAATATGTACAGATGCTTATCTGGTCCTGGAACTTGTTCCTTTTTAGAGTTTTATATAGTTCAAGGTACTCACACTAGCCAAGAAGACAGCATATTCTATTACTGCATTTGTTTATTATGTTCTTAAAACTGCACTAGTATACGCTTCCATTCCATACATGGAAACTACTGTTTTACTCACCCAACACAATGTAACTAACTCATGAAGGACAAATTTGCAGAGAAACAGATCTCAGGGCTTCCTTTTTGCAAGTGAAAAAGACAGAAGTTTTTCGTCAGCTAACGTGGAAATGTACACAGCACAAAGCTAGCATTAGACGGAACAAGAGCAGTTGCAAGAGCAACAGAAACCAAAATTGCATTATGAATTTATTTGAACTTGAAAGACTAGCAGCAGCTGTATCTCACAAGTTACAGGTACCTGTCAGCACTGTTAGGCTTAACACCTTATGTGGGGAGTTCAACCTACCTTTTGGTATCAGAGTGATCTGTACTGACAGAAATCCCCTCCGGTTCCCAGAGCCCAAGCTGATGTCTTTTTGCTGATAAACTGAGCAAATGTACATGCATTAAAAA
>JANHGN010015764.1:59629-123808 GCA_024605025.1 Megaceryle maxima
AAAAGTTCTTATGTCTTTCTAGCAATAATTTCTAGTGCCATGTAATCCCATCTTGGGGCAAAATATTTGTTCAGATAAAAAATATTAGCAAACCAGAAGAGATTTGCATAAAAAGCAAAGAAAAAGTATTTTATGACTGTTCCATTCAGGTGATTTCTCCCCTGCTTACAAAGAACTCTTCTAATAAGGATGCTAATCTGTTTTTTTTTTAGGAAAGCCTTGAGGAAATACAAGGACCTTCAGAACCTACATAAGAAGACACCTCATCCTTCTGGAAACTTGTCAAACACAAGGAAGACAAAGCCCTTTTTTTTACTGGCTTGACGCAGCCCAGGTAGGAATGCACCTGGCACTGGATGCAGGCAACAGCTGTCTCACCAGCATCCATAATCTGTACTGGTGGCTTTCTGGCTGTACCTGTGTGCCCTGAATGCAAAAAAGCATCTGTTTCACATTTATTCATTTACTCAGATGGCATTATCTACATTACTTGCTACCTTTGGACACAAGACTCTCATTTATAATTCATAGTACACAGATGCTTACAGAGAGTAGAAGCTTTGGCTACATTACCTGTCACTCTTAGTATATTTTGTATTCATGGTGGGTAAATACACAAGTATAAAGCTGCCATATTGTGTATGACTATCTATAATGCATTAGCAAACAGTTGTTTGATCATTTATACTGTCATTCTTTGTGGTTGGAATGATGTTAGAATGAAAAATGAAAGAAACTATGGGTTCACTCTCCCTGGTTTTCTTTTCTTCTCTCTCTCTTTTTGTATGGTGTTGGTCCTTTCTAAGTTTTTTGGAAAATGAAGGTGATTTTGTCTTGTTTTGTTTCTCTTGCTCTTCTCTTTGTATGATTATCATTCAGTACTCGGTCAGCTATTCTGTAAGTTCACCAGTGCAGCTGGCTTCAGAAGAAGATGCTTCCTATTCTTTGCTTTCATAGGCTCATAAATCCAGCCTGCTGAGAATATTAAAAGGAGAAAAATACTCAGGCAGGAATAAAGCATATCAAAAAGAGAAAGTGAATGTAACTGGGGAAACATTTACTCAAGATTACATATTAAGCAATTTACTCTTTAGTACTGAAAGAATAGAGAGAGAGAATATATTAACTGTACTTAACAAGAGCCCACTGCATCCATCAAATGCTGTTAAAAATGGCCATTTTTGAACAAGGAGAACATTCTGTATACCTTGTATTGTTTTTAAAAGGTATTTTTAGTGCAGTGAATATTAAAGAATGTCATTGTCCCTTGCATGAGCTCCCACTCATTTTTTTAGGAGGGCAAATTTGCCAGAGATGCTTGACTTAAGAACCCATTAAAATGAAAATGTGCTCGGGAGCCTTGCAGGAATAGTGCTTGAAGACATGGGCGCCAAGCATGCTTGGCAGCCTGGAAAGCTTACAGAGCTCTCCTAACAGGAATGCCATCACATTAAAGAATTAGCATAGCCCCAGGCAACAGTCTTTTTTTTTTTTTTTTTTTTTCAGTAGATGTGAATGACATTTTGTATCTGAGGCACATTTTTATATATTCCTTATCCGCACCTAAGTTTTTTATGACTATGTTAAAAAGCAAAAGGTTGGTTTGTTCCTGTTGACATTTGTTCCTATTCCTCTCTCTCTCTGGGCACAGCATCTTGAATAAAGCTCTCATGTTCATCTCTCCTTCCACAACTTTCTCTCTTCCTCCACAAATATTCATTACTACCATCTCCTCATCAGACTTTTTTTTTTTTTTTTTTTTCTCCTAAGCAGAATCTGTTCTCTCATTCTATCTAATCTCTACCAGATGCCACAAATTCAGCAAAACTCCCACAAAAATCTCTGTAAAGTCTTTTACCTTTCAAAAATACCTCCAAATTCAGTCTTTGAAAATGCAGATAAAACATACTAATAAATACAGGAAGAATCTGAATATCAGTATCTGAAAACCTAAAATGAACTTCTCTTTTCACTGCCCCTAGCCTATGAGAATTGAAGTTGGAGAAAATTGGAGAAATAATCACTCAGTTACCTCATCAATCAAACCAGCAGCTTAGGCTGCTAATTATTCCCTGGTGGGGAAACCTGAGAATTACAAATATTTGGCTCTACTGACCACTCACCACAGAAACTTCAGGTTATTGATTCCTCTACATGAAAATAATCCACCTAACTCTCAGTTTCTTTCTCTTGGGAAATCTTCTTGCATAAAGTTATCTGACAAAGAACATATAACCAAAAAATACAGCTGCTGAGAGTTAAGCTTCATAATATCCTAATGGACTCCACATTTTATCCAATTGCTTTGTGTATTTGCAATGTAGCAAAAAAACCCCAAATAAACGTTTTTTTCTCCACATTAGTTGAAAACTCTGTGTAGAAGCACCTTTTATCTTTGTTCAGTAGGCTGCACAAAGCCTGAAAATGAGCAGTGGGGAGGCCAGGTCAGGAACCTGCAGTCATTTCTGGTTTCCTACATACATGTGGTAGAGTTAGAAATTGCTCCATCCTTCAGGCTGCTGCAAATTGTTCTTTCAGTCTTCGCTGATCACAGTCAGCAGACTAATCTCACTGCACCGACGGTGTTTATGTGGGGCCAGAACACAGCCATGACCTGGGTTTGGTGGCTTGTTTCTCAGTGAGACCCAGGAATGAGTTGTGCCAGAACTCTCCAGTGCCTGGGAATGGTTACTATAAGTGTTTTGCAGAGCTGTGCCAGGAGAAGAATGAGAAGAAGAAGAATGTTTCCATGCATGAGCTTCCTACAATTTGTCCCTGACAAACTCCAGATATAGATTTCCGTTTTAGAGACTGTGAACAGCTAAGAAGAGAGAGTGAGCGAATTAGGTCAGAGAGCTGCTAAGCCACTTCGAGTGAGATCTCAAAACGTATGATTTTTAGGCGACCTTGGTAATTGCATGAAGGGGTCAAATGTTTGTTCGCTCTCTGGTTTTCCATCCACAATTCAAGATTTCAATGGCTATATTATACTTCAGGCTATGTTTCCAATTTTTTACCAAGCTCTGTTCCAATTTGCAGCAATTGCATCCTAGATACCTGAAGCTTCTTGCTGCGTGACTTTGGAAAGTTGGTATCGATGTTATTAGCATTAATTTCTCTTTTAAACCTCACTGCTAGTCCCTAAAAATATCTGTTACAGGAGGTATTTTTTCCCCGTTCACAATGGACGCCTGCTGAACACTCAGAATCTGGTATCATAACTTTCATGGCACAGAGCCTGAGAATCCTCATACATCACAGCAGTCTTAAAATCCACGGCAGCTTAAATCCATAAACACTCAGTAAAGACAGTTACAACAGATTTTCACACTTCCATAAAAAATGCCCTGCACAATTTTGATTTTTTTTTTTTGTTTTAGGAAAGCCCTCATTGCCTCACTGTTCTAAGGCCACTTTGGTATGAGGATTTGTTATCTTGGCTGACAACTGCACTGAAGCCTATAATAAGAATTTCCTTCTTTTGCTCTAACAAGTAAATTCCCTGTTTTCTGAGAATCCTCTCTAGGAAGGCAGTGCTGAATGTGTATCAGACTTGAAAAGAAAGCCTATCTACGCTACCATTTTCGCTTTTTATTTTTTCTGATTTGCAACTCAGCTCACGTCCAGCTCGAAGAAGCAATTCTGCGTTGAAAATGCTGCAGCTGGTTTCCTCCAGTGCTCCCCCTATTCATAGCAAGGGAGGCAGTGGTGGGCTTACGCAAGATCGGTTTAAATGAGAAATCAATACTGGTTCCTCAGTTCCTACAAAAGAGCTGAACTGGGCTGGATTGGCTCCAGGGAGAAAAAAGGAGTTGAGTGGAAAAAACTGGCTGCCAGTGGGATAGGTACTCTGCTGCATACGAGGCTGTTTGGGTCTCTGCCACTGAACCCATCACAAGAAGTCTGAGATAACCTGGCTTACCTCCTACCATCTGTTTTTGACTGGACGATAAATATTGGAAAAATAAAAGTTGGAAGCATTTTTTCCCTAGGCATGTATTAGCTTATAAATACGTAAATGTTTCTGTTCAGCATCAGTAGGAATTTGTACTTTGTACTGTACTAACCAGTTACAAAAGGGATTGAAAACTTGTTCTGCAGATGAAAAGTGGAATCACTGGTGTGATTCCTTGTTCTACCGCTAAGGAGAAATATGTGATCTAATTAGCAATTCCATCAGACATTGCTCAGTGATTGGAACTTAGTTTCACAGGGTCTCACTTGACAAGACTCTATTTAATCTCTTGTATTTAAATTTTCTGTGGAATAAGTCTCAGGAAAAATCACATTTCTGAAATCTGCGCCTGCGCGCTATTTTATTGAAATAAAAGAAAAACCAATGACAATACTGAAAAAACTGTAATAACTTCACCGTTGTGTTTTGCTGGATGGTCAGTCAGTTTGGTTCTTTAGCCTCTACTAGTAGTGTGCAGAATGCAGAGATGTATGTTATGAACTGTCTTTAGACTTTCTGTCATTATTTAGCAATACAACACCCCAAATATAGAAGAAGGATATTTTCACTGAAGGTCCTTCCTGCATTGAATTTGGATTCATTGGGACCTGCTCTTCCCCAAGTAGTTCCAGAACTAGAGAGGCAAAGGGTGAATCTCCTATGGGGAAATGGACAAGGTACAAAACCTAACTTTTCATTTTTAATTCCTTTGTGATTGGACGTTCACAAAGCTTCATAATACTGCTCTAACCAGTACATCTGACTGATGGTTACAGGTAGGGAACTTTGGGAAGACAGCAAAAGAAATCGTTCAACGTCAGGCACAAATGGATGTGAACTGGAATGAGCCCCCACTAAGTACAAAGAGAAAAGATGGGTTCTAAAACCAGGAAGGTAGCTGAGGAGAAAGATTTCATATTAAGATCATTGACATTTAACACACTTGATTGAAACATGGGCATCTCTATTGTTTAGACAAACAGAAAATAGTGGTTCTCCTAAGGTCTGTAGTTAAATCTAGTGAAAGTCAAATGCTGCCTGAATGAAATACTGCAGACTCTCTTGGTGTGTTTTCGAGGTCGGTTCAAATACAGTAAAGATGGCTGTTCATGCTCTCCATTCTGACTCTTGCACAGCTTATACAATTTTAATAGCTCTCCCAGCCTCGAGATCTTAAGGTTTCATGTGGTGTGGTAAAGATCTGCTTAGAAAACTAACAAAGCTATCAGCAATCGTACCTTGAGCCAAACGTGTACGCTTTGCTTATGTAATTTGGTTTAGTAGTCGTTGTGATTACTTCTGTGATCAAGGCAAATAACACTTGTATTTTTTGTGTATTGACAACAGCATCATTATTAATGTCTTTACAGTATTTCCTGTATGGAAGCATGGGAAGTCACACACTGTGAACTATGGAAAGAATGGAGCAATGTGCTGATACTCAGAAAAAGGTGAGGAGTGAACAAAGGGGAAGGAGGAGGGGGGTTGTGTCTTAGAAAGCCATGTTTCACCACCTCAAATGCACAGTGAAAAGAGAAGAAAACAGTAATATATCAGACCTGAGGTTCTTTATCAGTCATAACACCTGAGGATTATTTGGTAATTCTACCCCAAATTTTATCTGTAAATTCATGTTAACCCTTTTGTTTTGGGGCAAGCAGGAGAATGTGCCTTAAGTTATCATTTAATACTTCAAATTATACTGAAGTATGTTGTGGCCTGTGTGTCCACACTGTAAATTGAAAAATTGTGTCTTCAGTTTCTAGATGGCAGTTCTCCTATGATCTTTCCCTGCATCATCCTTCCCGGATTAAAGTAATGATTAAAAATTAGGAGGAAAAAAAAAAAGTGTTCCGTAGTTTCTTCTTATCTCTTTACATTTAAAGTCTGTGTCATTTCTTTCCGTATATTGAATGACATACGGGTTCACAGGTCCCTTATGTACTTACAAGGCTAAGCCAAAATCTTTTAAAGCACAACAGTGTCTTTATATCAGCAAAAATAATTTAGATCCCCTCAACTCCATCTATTCTACTGGCACATAGCTTCTTTTTCCTGACGTCACAGAAATTTCACCTTGCTAATATGAGCTTGGATGTGCTCCCTATGAAAACCACTTTGTCCAACAGTAGAAGTATTGTTCATAGGTAAATACAGGCACACCTATATATGAAATTATGTATATTCATACTGACACATGCAGGATTTGTTCCACTGTCTGGTTCAGTACTCGCTAGCTGCACGGTGGAGGTGGGTTGGTACCCAGAAAGTCTCAGATACAAGACAGTTCATGAAATCATTGGATGGCTTATCTTGCTCAGCACGTCAACACCCGTGAACCAACACTGAACACTTTTGTGCTGGATAAATAAGACAAGCTATCTCCAGTCACATACAACGAATACTGCCTTTCTCTAGCAACTAGTAAGTGGGTTTAATTCTCTACTAAGTCTTATTTTTCTTAATGGTCACCACTGTTAGACAGCTAATCCATTCTGTGGCAGTTGCAACAGGTGTAGTGAAGAATATTCTGCGCTGACTTTGCTTCTTTGTCAATGATTGCCAGTAAAACTCTGTGTTCTGTAGTCTGGAGCACTGTAATTGGCTTTCTACAAACTGTAGTGTACCATCTATGTGGTCTGGCCTTTGAAATATGTTTTTTATTCTGTTAGAATGTTAATCAGACTTCATGGGAAAGTTTTTCTCTCCTCCTTAATGCAGAAACTTCTTAATGTCTTACCACACAGGTTTTGTGCCACCCGGATGCAGGGTACCTTGAGGATGCTGTCCACTATTCAGAAGCCAGGCATTTTCCTCTTCATTACTTTCTACTGCATAAGCACTGAACAGTGACACTGAGTATGTTTTTGGTCCTGTTTCCTGGTTTCACTTATTGATTTGAATCAGTAGCTATCGTTACTTTGATGTCGTTCAGCCGTTCTTGCATTTCTTCAGGTATTTCTTAATGGTTCAAAGAGATACTTGCAAGAGCTTCACTATAAAGTGAAATCTCAAATTTTCATGTGGTCCTATTTCTAGTAAGTGAATCTTTAAAATCTCTACAACTATATGTGTTTGCCAGAGTTCCTAAGATAATTATGTGTTTATCCATTTTGTGTATTCTGCACGTTTTTCCATTTCTTACTACTGGACTATTTCTTGAGACACTGTAAATTTGGCTAGTTTTGCCCATGTACAGTAGCCCACTTCTTGTTGCCTTCTGCAGATAATTGACTCCTGGTTTCTTCTACCCAGTTCCATGGAGAATTGTAGGACAGCAGAGCCCCCCAAAATTCACTATGTTTTAGAAATACTTGAGTTGTTAAAAGTAAGGTTATAATTGAGGTGCTCAGGTTCTAGATTGCTCTGGTGTTTTAATAATGTTACTGTTTTGCCAGCGTATCTTAAAATGTCATTTTTATTTACAAATTATCATCAGAAAACTGTGGCTATCAGTGAAATCTCTAAAAATAAAAACTCTTAAGGGAATACCAATTCAAACCTGATGGATACTGGCTGGTATGCAAGTGCCATTATATTATGCAGGCTTCAATCTGAAACTCATTTGATTTCCACTGGTTTACCTGGTCCAGATCCATGGCTGCCTGCTTAGAGGACTGAGGTACAAGTTGCTGAAATCCTAACTTTATTTGCCTTCTTCGGAGTTAGTCTGGTTGGCCAAGAAGAAGATGAATTTTTACTTCAGCAGAAACTTTCTACACTTGAAAGCTTGCTTGCTTCCTTCATTTCTTTCTTTCTTTCTTTCTTTCTATATATTTTTTTTTTTTTTTTTTTTTGAACCCAAAGCTTCTGGTATCTGTAGACAAAGGAAATCAGATTGTCCTTCATACTGAGAATCAAAGGCTTCCATGGCTCACGGCTGCCAACCGGTTGGGCTTCCTCAGACTTTCCCCTCACAAAGAATTTTAAGGAGATTTATTTTCAAGCAAAAGGAAAGCAAAATGAAACATCAATCCTAAAAAGGTGCAATTGCCTGTCAGTTGAAGAACTATACCTGCAAGTACAGGAGTATCTTTGTATTTTGGGAAGGGCAGGCAAGTGATGTCCCCTAAGGTCAAGAATAGAGACATAATCTGACATACCATTAGCACAAAATTTGCAGTATTTTAGGGTGCATTTGTGTTAATTTCACAAGTACAGATATGCACCTTAAATCTCTAGCATTTCAATGACTGAAAAACAGAGAGAGATAAACATGAAAAACCAAACCAGTAAGTTTGAATATAAATCAACATTTTGAAAAGACCAAGAATTATTTTTATATTTTTAGATGGCAGAATACTTCCAGTCATCAAAGAGAATAAGAGAAGATTAAAAAAAACCCAAACTCACACTAAATAAAAAATAATCCTACAATGAAGAGAGAGAAACAAAGACAAGAATAATGACACAGAATGATAAGGACCTCGTGAAATTTCATATCATACTTATTACTTATAGATTGTATTTCCCACTTTCATATATTATGATGAGAAAAGCCATAGATAAAGATATAGCTTATAATCAGCACAAATGATTGCCATCTACTTTTAGGACAGGAAAAAATAACAAAGATGATAGAGAAATTTCATATAATATTAAAAGCTGAACTATTGTTACTGCCTTAATATAGTATAAAATGAAAGACTGTGATGATGAGCTAGTGACTGGTAACTTTTGAGGGTGATAATAGGTTAGTAACGTGGAGATTAAATTAGTAATTTTCCTTGAAGACAGATGAAACTGAATGGGAAGTTCATGGAACAGGGACCCAAGCTGTTCTCTGTGAATACAGTCCTAGGTGCTGCAGGTCTCCCAGGGAGCAAGCATCACAGCACAGGGGTTTCAAATTTTGACATTCTAGAATTTGCCAATTCCCGATCTGACTGATTGGAAAAGACCCAGGTGGGGTGTGTGTGAAGGTGTGAAAGACTGCAGTCTTTGTGGGAAGATGTTCCTTTTTCTATTCAGCAAATTGCTGCAGACGTTTTTTTTCCTACTGGAGAACTGTTCTATAAACAATTTTGTCACCATGACCGGATTGTGTAGAACATCCTGGAAGGCACTCTTGGTTTGTCTGTAAAAAATGCCTTCTGTTGGATTGGAAGATTCAGACTGCGGGTATAAAAGGAGCTGCTTTTTATCCCTCAGTTTCTGTCTTACTGCCATTAGTTGTGATTCTGTTCGTAACAGTTGTTGTTTAAGGCTTGCCATGCTTTCTGATAGCTTTGCCATTAGGTCTTTTGGAAAGTGTGAGTTATGGAAATGCTTGTTCTGAGTTTCCATGGTTTATATCACACACAACTGTGAAACTAAAGACAATGTCTGGTGTGGGGGAGGAGGGAAGGGGATGAAATATAAAAATGTTTTCTTTGCTGGCAGGGATGAACTCTTCTATAGATAAAAAGCACACAACACATGTATAAGTAACTACTAAAATCAATCTTAGGAGTTTTGACTGCATCTGTGCCATTTTGACTTTGTCTATGTTTTACATTGTAAGTGGTCGTATTGTTTACATAAATACTGCAAAATCAGCCCATTCGATAGAAACCTTCATTCCGTCTATGAAGGTTTGGATTATTCACTTTTAAATGTATAAACCTCTTAATGCTTTCAAACTAAGAACTGAGCAACAGATACATAGACCCATTGATGCTCACTTCAGCAAACATCATCTCAGCTATAATCCTTAATCAATGCTTTAGCTTCTAGCCCTTGCGACTCGCCAGTGTGTGGAACTTGCCCTCGGTGGGCCTGATTACCAATTAGGGAACAAGAAACATATGCTCTGAATCACAGTTCAGTTTACTGAAAATGTTTGAACACTGACATCAAATACTAGTGTATCTACAAATGTGTGCATAAGCTTTTTCTAATCTCTCAGGACATTAATTACCAGGTCTTCGGTCTACTTTAGAGCTAGACAGACACTGAATTATCAATGGATTTTGAACCATCTGTGAACCGTATCACTGGGAGTTTTGAAACATTCAAATCAAGTGTGAAATTTCATCAAAAGACATAAATGCACTACTAAAGGATGAACATTTATTAGCCTGATGTGACATGTATACGGGTGGGCATGACAAAAAGCATTCTCCCTTAAAGTGCATTCTGTGCAGGAGCAATGGCTCTGTCACTGAATGTGATGCACCCTTCCACCGCGTTTTTATTTTCCAAGTAGGCAAAGAAGAACAAACCCAGTATTTCCATAGAACATGGACACTAGTTTATGTCCAAAGTACTACATTAAATATGGGAGATACACTAATGAGTGTGCAATTAGCAATAGCTGTAATATTAAAACATGTATGTTTTAGGAACACTACGAAGAGCGTCTGTCTGTCTGTCTTCATAAAGTAAAATGCAAGTACTATTCCATGAGAATAATGAAATCCACTATGGCTAAATAAAAAGGAAAGTAAAACACCATTATCGGTGGTGGTGGTGGTGGGAAGCTTAGATCAGCCCTTTGCTCTGAACCAGCTGTGGCCATCCCAGCCAACCCTTTTGCAGTACAGAGGCAACAGAACCATCAAGGTAAGTGATGTTTGGGTGACATTTCCTTCAGGAAGGCAGTGATTCTTGTACTAAAGTCTTATGACAAGGAATTATCATAGCTCTAGTTATTTTTTTTTTCCTAATGGTTAATTACACTCAATTGACTGTATTTATGGTATGAAATTGTCTGGCTTGAAGTTCCATCTGTTTAAGGTTGTTACATCTGTGTTAACAGAAGAAACAGGCCACATACAGATACCTGCTTTTCTTACAAGCATGTCGATGCTCAGGTTGTTTACCAGCAATTTTAACATCTAAGTCCACCTTGTGGACTCTGGTAACATTTCAGACAACACTCAGGTTTCCAAACTTGACTAACTTTCTTTGCCATGTGGTATGTATGATAAACTCTCCAAATGCTCATAGCATTCCACAGATAATGCGAAATTCAAAACCTAATCTAAACCAGAAGCTGTGAGGCTCTCTTAGAAGTACTTCCAAAGTGGACATTCCCTTGTCTGTCTCATCAGTAAGGCCTGACAGAAGACAGTTGGCCTGAGAGAGACAGGAAAAAAAAGAATATATTTGTGTACTACACCACTTCAGATCCAGGAAACCTTATCACAGACTGAGGTATAGAAGATAGCCAGGGAATCCAAATGAGGGTAGTTTCATACCCAGCAGTTTGGGACTTCACAAGCAGTCCCACTGAAATCATTGCTACAATGAAATACTGATAATTTTTTAGTTCCAACTGTAAAATCTTTAACACAGATTAGGATCACTGCTCTGATACCAACGTGTTAACTCTCTTTGTGGACAGGGATGATTTTCTAAAGAAGTGTCAAGTGGTCATAAAGTACACAGAGAAAAATGTGACTACTGGTTAAATGTGTTTAACGGAAAAAATGGCATTTGCCTATCGTTTTTACTTTGCCTAAAGAAATATTATTCATAGCAAATTTTAGACTTAATAAAATTCATTAATTTTTTGTTAAGTATTAACATGTTAACTTATTAAGGATGACTAAACTTAATCAAAACATTTTAAACCCTTTTATTGCACGTTTTTTACTTATCAAGGTATGACTCCATCAGTAGCATGTTTATTCCTTCACAAGTAGAACTGCCTGCTGGTGAGTGCCAAGAACTCCTTACATGCTTCTCAGTTCACTGCAGAATTCCCAGCACTGAAATGCTAGAAAACAAAATCCTTAAAAGCTTCCTGCATTCCAAGCCCTAAGCCAGTGGACCGACTGATGTTTTTAGTGACAACAATGGGCACAGAGTGAAGGGTTTAGATGCAAAACTTGTTTTTTTCAAGCTGCTTCAAAATTGTTGAAGGAACATCTGAAAATGAAAACAGAATGACAAGTGATATTTTAAAATGCAGGTGTGAGGGCAGGCAGATGAGACTACATTTTCAAAACCATATAGTGTCAAAGTTTCTGCTGTTTTAAATGTTGGTGGAAGTTGATTATCCAAATGCTTTAATTTCTGGAAATTCCAGACAATAGTTGTCAATATAGGAATAAAGCACAGCTCGATCTCCTCTCATGGATGCACCTCTTTCCTTACAATTGCAATTCTTTGTGATCTAAGGGCACGGTTAGGAAATAATTTCAAACAGAAGGAGCATAAAGATTTCTTCCCATAAAATAGTTTTGCTGTGTCTAGGATATTTCCACAAATTTCTAGCAGAGTCAGTACTTGAATAGAATATCAATTACTTTATCAAATTCTAACTCTCAGGCTAAGCAGTTAGATGAGGATCTTGCAGAATTTGGGTTAGGGTTGTAAAGGACCTTAAAAGGCCCAACCCCTCTGCTGTGAGCAGGGACATCATCAACTAGATCAGGATAGTAAGGCTCAAAAGCAACACTGCAATAAGCAAACCAAACCAATTTCATTTTCAGCTCTTCCTTGACTGTTCTACCCCAGATTTTCAACTCCAGTGGACGCTTCTCAGTAGGAATAGAACTTGTCTCTCAGATATGATACACCTTCTTACTAAAATAATGCTCTGAATTTTAGATAAAAGCTTTGCATTATAAATGTACAAAGCATTCTGCCAGGGCGTGTAATAAATCTGCCTTCAAATATCACTCTGATGTATAATGTATAACAAAAAAAAAAAAAAAAAAAAGAAAAAGAAAAAGAATAGAACCATTTTAAAAGAAATAGGCACTTTTTTGCCTTACTGTCTTTTAAATCTTTCCTAACCCTTCAAAATGTGGACGGCCAGTTCCCAGTCAGAACTAGGAAATTGGGTAAGCACTGCACTTAACTTCCTGACTTTTAACAGGGATCTTTAAATAAAAAGGATTAGCCACACTTAAAAAAACAGAGAAAAAAAAACTTTATTTTATTGAGTACAGTGACTACACTCATTTCACGGTGAAGTCATCCCTTTATCTGATAGTTCATTTACTGCCATTCCTTTCAAAATGTCACACTTTAAAAATATAAAAAAAAAAACCTGAGGTGATCCCGTGATGGCTTTCAGATACCATACTCTTGAGAGATCTTTTATCTTTTCTTTCTTTTTTTTTTTTTTTTTCATACTAAGCATGCAGGGCTTTTGTTTTTTTAGGTATTTGCAGGCTTATTTCTCATGTTTGAAAAGCCATGGAATTAAAAAAAAAAAAAAAAAAGTGGACCATAACCATCTTTTCTTAATGTTGGAAAGCTGCATTTGACATTCAACTCTGCCCCTCTATGAACATGAGTTTGGGGAATTATTGTATTAAAAGGAAAAGAGAAAGTTTTACTTTCTTAATATAGTACAATTTTGTTTCCAGCAGCAAAATAAGATAGGATTTCAAAGGGAGTTTGAACAGGAACTAAGGGATTGAGGCAATCAAAGCTATTTAATTCCAGAGAAGCTGGAAATCAGTTCTACCAGAGTATTTTGTTATTATCCACATTGTTCTTATACAGGAGTTCTGAAGCCATAAAATGTCACAGCCTGCTTTTCCATTTTATGAAACAAAATAATTATTCATAAAAATGCACTTCTGTCAAACATCCAGTTTGTTGAAAATTGGACACAATTTATGTAGCCATACACCTATTACAACAACAACCTAGGAAACGATACAGAAGAATTATAGACATGGGTTTGTACCCTTTATGTAAGGAATTCTTATGTGCACAAGCAGCCCTATTAATATTGATGGAATTACTCGTGTGAATAATGGCTACTGTGTAAGCCAGGCCTGCAAAATCAGATCATGTATGACTTGCCCACACAGGGAATCTATTACAAAATCAAAAATCACAGGAAGTTTACTGCTTTGCGTGCAGGATTAAAATTCTTGCCATGGTGGTAAAATGCAGAAATGGGTAAGGCTAAAAAAAGAATGTAAGGAAATAGTCAAACTCAGGTCTTCAGTTCTTATTTGCAGGTGTAGTGCCATTCTCTCTCATTGAAGCACTTTCATTAGTAGAGAGTAACAGATGATAAAATCTGCAGAAGTTACTGAGATCTTAATGAAGTAAATTCTTGACTGCATTTTATTTTGTCACTGTTTTGTTTCATTTCCCATTTTCCCTATTAGTATAATAAGCCACATGGAACTTCCCTGTTTAACACTCGTAGGGAGGAAAATGGAAAGAATTTGCTATTCTAATATAATATACAATTCATTGTATGCATTAAAATATGCATGTCCTCTACTTCAAAAGGCAGTTTTTGAATGATTCATGAAAAAAAGTAATCTACATCAATAAAAAAACAGCTTTGCAAAATTCACAGGAAAACACATTTTGGAATGTGCAGAATGGCCAGAAGAACTGACATTTTCATTCTCTCCATTCCCCCTTCTCTTTTTTCATTTTCTACTCCCCTACCCATAACATTTTTGAGAGTGTATACTAAATCTTTTATCTTTAATTCTATATTGTCTGTATCTAATATGCATGCAAGTTCTCTGTGCATTGTAATCCATAAAAATGTTATTTATAAGAATTGCAGCACCAGCAACCTACATCAAAGGTGGAATAGAAATGAAGAAATAAATTTTCTCTATGAGAATGTACAGTATTTCTACAAATATTAATTTGACAATAGAGGACAAACCAAACAAACTGAAGTCTAAAGCCAAGAGACTTGCCACAGTCAGCTGACATTCACAAAAATTGCCAAGAAAGAAAAGCAGGTGGCGTCCCATGTTGGCCTTCAGTTATTATGAACAGTCCTAATATCCCTGCCTATTGACAGACTTAGTTCATCACAGAGTGTCGTTGCTTCTGAGGAATACAGACTTTCCTATTGCCAAGGTTATTATTTCACCTTGTGAAAAACACAAACTACTATCATCTACTCTGGTTATTATTTAATTTAGTCCTTGATAGCCAGGTACTGTTATATTATCAGCCAGTGTTCTTCTCCCACTTTTTGCTTCTAGTTTCATAAGAATTTGTCAGTACAAAGCTTTCCTGTTCTGGATTGCCCTCTTATCAGAACAGGATCCATGACTTCCCAAAGCAAATTCAGGCAATTCAGTTCAGAAACATTTGTATTGAAAGCAAATCATCGGCTTTTTTGTATATGTAGGAAAAATAAGTCAGCAGGTAATAGAAAAGACTGCAAATTAATATTATGTATTATTAACTGGCTTATTACTGATCTTCAAAATACCTCTAATTCATACTGGTTTTATTTCCTTAGCAGAGTACATAAGGTAAACTCCCTAGCAAGAGACTCTTAATCATGTACGTGTTTGAGATGCCTAGAATAGTATCCATCTGATTGCATTCTATAGTCTAATTGTAGTCAACGGATGCCCTTAATAGCATTTGCTGACTGCTAATTTTGCCTTATGGTACTTTACATGTGATCTTAGCAAACAAAATCAGTGGCTCTTCCTGTTTAATTCTGAATAATGCTCTTTGCATAATATGTTTTGGGAAATTCATCACATGAATATTTCTTTGACTGAATACATTATCCTAAATAAATTAGGATATATATGTGTATTTACCATAAAAGTAGAATATGCTTAAAACGGGAAACATCTAAAATAGAAAAGGAATTCATGTTTCATGTGTGTACTTGTTGCATATTCAGTGCAGAAGGTTAGCATGTTTCTCACATGAATGCTTTGCTCCCTTCCCTGTTCAGATTGAGAGGCTGCAGAAATAGGGTTTGAACGTGTAAACTATTGTCTACGTGAATTACTGTTAACACTATAGAAGCGAGAAGTCCCAAAGAGTGAAGATTTAAAAGATTTATTTCTTGGACTTGGAAGGGTTTTTATGTATTTATTTTTTAATTCAAGTCAGATTTACATCTCTCATACTCTAGGACACTTGTTATGCTCTGACAGTATAAAGAGACCAGTATGTTAAATAAGCAATGTGAAATTACATTTGCGCAAATGAAAATTAGAACCAAAGTAGCTGATGGGTCTGGTTCTGATCATTTACACCAGTGTTACAGCTCTGCAGCCCAAGTTTAATTAGCAGTGTTAATCATGATTGATCAGTCTCATGGAAATGGGGGGGGGAATTGCATTCTCTTTTCCAATGACTAAGTATTGGAGCCAGTGAGATGGTAGAGAGATGTGATCAGCTCCCTGATTTTAAGGCCAGGCCTGACTCCAATGAAACTGGAAGCTGCTGCCAAGGAGCTTAGTGTTGTCAGGTCCTGGGCATGGTGCCACTGGAAAATAGCCACGTTGGATTTCTCTTCTGCTGTCCCAGCTCACCCCACGTGTTGGAAGGAGGCATGGAAATGCAGAGCCCAGCTGTAGTGCAGATGCATCAGCTCAGATGCCTGCTCTCTGGAATACTTGTTTCTGGGTTATAGCACAAAGGGACTAAAACCCAGCTTCTGAATCTGCTATTACAAAACAAGTAAGCTTATTAATGGAAAAGGAGTAGCAAAGTTAGACAAAAGTGGAAATGGAGTGGATGCTCAGTATACAGAACTCCAGGCACCCAAGCAAAAAATTCCCTGTGTGGTGAATGGAAAGACATGGTCTAATAGAGAGCTCAGTGCAGAGCTGGAGTCGCACCCAGGTGAACCACTCCCTGTCTGCTCCAGCCCACAGTCACCACCAGGATTTCCTAGAAGTGATGGATGAAAGACACCCTTTCTTCCATCATGGGACACTTTTTTTGGTGTCTGTATTTCTTCATACCTAGTACCGATAAAAGAAGTTTATATCCCATTTTTTATTTAAAATTTCATGGTTTTCATCAGATCGACCTAAGTTTGTGTGATTTTTAGAAGTCCTTTTAAAATTCTTACCTTTCATTTCTTTGATTATAGGTTTACTGTGTTTTAATGACAAATACTAGAAGAGGACTTGAACTGCAAGCAACCCTTTTAGTTTGTTTGGTATTTTAATAGCTTATAAATACTTTCCAAATCATTCTTCAGTAGGAATTGCTTGAATTGAATGAATAATTTTTGTTTTCTACTAACCAACATTTTTCTAATGAAAGAGAATTGAAAATTTCCCAGCTGGTTCTAAATTTAAACAACTTAGCTTTACTGTGCTTGCACTTCTTTTGTGTCTGTCTTCTTCAAACACTGTACCAAATTAGTTTACAGAAAGAAATACTGGAAAAAATATCAAACAGTAGTAGAATGATGGAAAATAATAATCAAATCAACATTTCAGACTCCACTGACTAATACACACAGCCCAAAATCGGAGACTCAGAAGTAAACTCTGTTTATCAGACCACCACCCCCCCCAACCTGTCCCTCATTATTTATTTGATCATTTATTTGGGAGAAAATTTAAACAGAAATGAAGTTGCGACTTTGTTATGTGTCATTGGTGTCATGATGTGCACTTCCCACCAACAGCTTATACAAATAAGCCAGATTGAAAACGCTAACTTAAGATGCCTTTTGTATCGTAAGGTTTTATAAGCAGATTTACACGCTGCATCTGTAGTTTGCACGCTTATTCCTATGTGACATCCCACAGCCAATCCAAATTAGTATCAATGGTGAGGAAAAAAGAACACACAGAATATAAAATGGCTGATAAACCATTATGACATGGTGAGGAAAGTTTCTGGCAGCCCATCCTGCTTGCTGTTTTGAGTAATTAAAAAATTTAGCTTCGGCCACAGATGTTCCAGGCTCATGATAGTCAGACCCATCTTTTTACTTGAACAGTTTCTGCAGGCCAGTTTAGGCTCCCAGCCAAACATACAGCTCCCACCCTTCTGAAGAGAAAACAAATGATCTGCATTTACAGTAGGCTTTAAATTTGCCAGAAAGACTCAGCCTAATACAAAAGGTCAGGGAAGGAAGGATACTCTGTGTACTTACAGAAGCTTTTGACATAGTAGTTTCTCTTTACAAAAAAAGTAATCCTTTGATGATACTTAGAAACTAAAAATGCTACCAGTTTGCTACCAGAGCATAGCATTCCAGATAGTGAATTTCAGTATCAAAATGC
Source organism: Megaceryle maxima (assembly GCA_024605025.1). NCBI lineage: Eukaryota > Metazoa > Chordata > Aves > Coraciiformes > Cerylidae > Megaceryle > Megaceryle maxima. The sequence continues at coordinate 77,516 of JANHGN010015764.1, forward strand.
CAGCCGTATATATGTAGTCATGAGGTATTTGGGGAAAAAAGGAAAGAGAAAAAAAGAAGCGTTATTATGGAGCCAAAATAAGAGTCAGTATACCCTAAGGAGCTTGGCATCTTATATGAACTTACACATCAGCCTCCTAAGGCAAACTGTGTATCAAAAATTATTGCTAGTGACAATGAACAGCTCCAACGATGACTCAAGGATGAAGCAGTGTCTACTGAATGAAAAAAAGACTCCAGGGGAGCCAGAAAGGAGAGAGTGAATTTTAAAATAAAGGGGCAGAGTCAGCAATGAGAAAATAAAGAACAAAAACCAAATAGTTTTGTGTTTTCTGTACACACAGAGCTTATCCTTTCAGTAGTAGTCACTTCAGTCACTACCAGAAGGGAAAATGTGCCCACTTTCAGGCAAACCCATCTGCCCTAACACCTCTCTGGGCTGCTTGGCTCTGTGCTGGTTTAAGTCTAGTATGACTTTACTGCCAGGATCACAACTTGTGCACGACAAACTAAGAAATTTAGTTCTCAAGGAGGTAAAAGGGTACCTTGTGGAATTTTTAGGAGGGTATAACTGTCTGATACTTGCTGACTGTCACTGGAGTTACTGTATATGCCTAAATACTCTTGGAAAACCACACAACCATAAATCCCTAGGCTTCCAACTACCTGAAAACATTTGGTTCTCAAACCCTAGAGATACTTAAGAGAGATTCAAGCAGACTTGGTAAGTAACTTAGAAATCAGGAAAAAAAAAAAAAAGGTCACAACTTTCTTAGGAGATTAACTTTTTCCTTATATTATGGTACATCCTATTGCACAGACATTTCTGAAATATCTTACTATACCTGATGCACAGAAAATTATGATTGACTTAGAAGAAACATGCTTTAAAAAATTCAGGACAAGATATTTAGGCTAATAACATTTCTGAACAGCTTGTTTGGGAGAAATGTACTTACTTGTACACATTTGGCAAGCATGCTATATTGCATCTACATGAAAAAAAGAGAAAGAACAAGCAAAGCGTTACATGATATTAAATAAGATCAGATGCTGTTCTTGAATAATGCATTCAGCTACACTTGTTCCAATTCAGAACTGAAAAATAATTATTAACATGCTATATTTAAAATATGAAATATTTAACCAAACTTAAACAAGAAGATGTTAGCAAAGAACGACTGATTTCACAAAGCCCTTGAAAAGAAAACCATCAGAGAAAAATGAACAACAAAATAAACCTGAGAATGGCAATTAAGAAATCTCACTGAGAATACAGGCAACAGAGCACAAAACGGTGTGCACCAGATTGAATCTATTTCAGCCTATACAGATGCTTACTTTATGACAGTTCTTTTAAGTATTAACCCAGTAAGGAATCTCCACATTACAAGAGTCCTGAAGCTCATCTGGGGCAATGGTGGTTATTCTGGCAGATGAGGACAACCAAATGTTAGGCTAATATCAGGAATGAGGACTGCCATTGCAGCCCATGCTGGAGCATGGTGGCATGTTATTCTGGTTACACTGCCCATCAGGGCAGGAAGTGACAAAGTGCTATAAAAACTGAGAAATATTTCTTCTAGGAAAGAAAGTGCTTATTTTTGAGGCCTTTATGTAATTGCATACTTCATAAATGCATTTTTGCATGGCAAATATCAAATGTGAAGTACCCCTGAAATTCCATTAAGTTGTTACAACTTCAGGATTAGAGGAATATGCAAAGGAATTATGTTATTTTTCTTTTAAAGCTGAATGTTCCTGTTTAGCCAGCCATGAGGAAGTTATCTCTGAACATTATCAGTCATACAGAAAACCCTGACATGCCAGACTCTCTTCTATTCATCACAGCTGCACAAACTTGAAGGTAGAGATTTAGGATTTAGCTCAACTTTCTGGAGGACTGCACATTTTCCCATTCCTAACTATCATTTATTTTAAGAAATATAATTGAGATAAACTTCTGACACTACCATAGCCACCTGTTGTATTCTAGTTGGCTGGCCTGTGCAGGTTCTGTACTCACAGTGACGGAGCCTTTAAAACAACTACATGTTTTAAAAGCTTTCTATATAGATTTGTCTAAGAAAATTCTCAGTAGCTAGTTTTCCAGCTAACCTTAAATGTGTATTGCAAGGTAGGACCTGTGTATGGTCCGTATCTCCAAATTATTTTTCTTTTTGATAAAGAAAAGTAAGGTTGCTTGTGTGGTGTAGATGAAATTAAGAATAAATTAAGATTTTAGTTATAGAAATCAGATTCTTCATGTATTTTTGGATAAAGGGATTTTTTTTCATAGGAAGTTTAGGAAATTCCTCAACTTCCTTCTTTAGAAAATCTGTGTTTTGATTACCTCTTAAAAAGAGTTCTTAGTATATCAATAGGCCAATCTTAACAGGGTGCACACCATCCCATTCACTGTATCTTATTCAGCAGTTTTCCAGAGGCTAGTGATGATCTCCACATGCAGCCATCATCCTGATGCAGCCACAAGTGCACTTGAGGTGAGGCAGGTACACCTGCAGTGCAACATCTGACACGGGGCCAAGGGAGGTCAGAGTTTGCATTGATAAAGGTAACTGATGCTTATCGTGTTTAAGCAGAGAGAACTTTGGCTTGACCAGCAGCACATCAACACAAACTGCACATCATAAATCTGAAAGGACTTGAGATACAGCTGGCACAAGGCCAGTATTCAAACTTCAGCATTCAGAGTTGTCAAGTGGAACATCACGTTAATGACATTTTTTCTCTATTGCATCAGATAAAGAATTAATTTGACAAAACTAAGCCTGTAATATAAAGGAGATTTCTTATGGTTTAAATTTGCACAGTGGTCTTCCTTGTATTTTTAGTTACACTGTGAGATTTATACTGTTTTAATAAAGTTATCAGTCTGTTTTCCTTCTAACGTCATTTATTTTTCTCACTTTTCATGTTGTTTGAAACCACCCTGTATTTAATACTGAAATATATTTTTCCTAATCTTTTTAATTCAAAACCATAATCACAATGTGTTGTTCCCTTTTTCTGTAGCTGCTTTTCATGGGTTTCTCTCCCTTACTGTGGCTGCTGCTAGAGAAGGGGATTTAAAGTGACAGATTAACACCGCACTCAGTCAATTATTTCTACTGCGTGTATACTTTTTGCCCATGTTTCAGACGTGCTTTTTTTTTTTTTTTTCTCCTCTTTCTTCTTGAGTGGCTCAACCCCCTTTTAATTCTTAAAAAAAAAAGCATTAGGCATAACGGGTTTTTTTAACCATGATATGTTATGATGTCTTCTTCAAATTGTATTCCTTCCTTGTGTAGATAGATACTGGAGTGTTGGGAGCAATTAACATAACTCAGAGAACTAATTTCCTGTGGTTCTTTAACTCTGTATTTATGGCTTTCAAAAGAGTGGATCTGTACTCTAAGGATTAGTACAGTCTATAAATTTAGTTGTCCGACTTTCTTTTAAGGTATTAAGATAAGAAAAATTCAGTGGTGGCTAGAAATCGCAGGGAAAAAAAAAAAAAGTGTCCACATTTTATGCAGGGTTTTCCTTCTTTTCCTACTCAATAAACAAATAAATCAATCATGCTTTTAAATGATGTTGCAGGAGTACTTGGACACCTCCTTTGCAGCTGGGTCTAGTCCCACACCTTTCAGCCTCTGAGAAGCTGTTGAGCCAGCTTTACTTTGCCCGGCGGCCAGCAGCCAGGACACCTTGTGCTGCCATTCACCAGGAGGACGATTCAGTTCGCTCAGACTAAAAGCGATTCCATGTGTTTCCTCCGAGAGAACCTGCAGGGCGCTGGCGCTGGGTCAGATCCGTTTCAGGTACAAACAGCCGGTTTAGGGGCAGCGTAGGCCCCCCTGTTGCTCTGGGCATTAGCGGCTCCTAATGATCCTTAACAGCCCTACCCGATCCCAGCCATCATTTCAGGCCCAGCTCGGGGCTTTCGGTCCCCGGCTCTGAGCCGCTTCTAGCGGGACCTCTGTCGTTTCCTTGCCTTCCTCGATGGGAGCCGTCTAACCGGTCGGCTGGGCCCGGCTCCTACCGTCGCAGTGAGGTCGTCGCCCGCGCTGCGCTGCCACCGCCCCTCGGGGCTGCCTCGCTTGCGGCCTCACCAGGTACCTCGTGTGCGGGGCACCGCGGGCAGGGGAGCGTAGGTTTGTAGGCGGTGTCTGCGAATGCGCTGTTCCACATGCAGCGTGTTGCGGGGCGAGGTTCTGGCCGTGGCCGTTTACTTAAGAACACGTGTGCCCCAGAGCCGCCTTTGGCGAGCTTCGCGAAGGTGCAACCAGGGCCCCGGCCCAAGAGGCTCCGGGGTCCGGCCCGCCTCTTTCGGAGGGAAAAGTTGCAGCCGGTGGAGGGGATATCGACCAGAAGCTTCATCAGATGACGGGCAAGTGTGCTGCCGCCTCAACCCCAGTTTAAGGTGCGTAGTTTTGTTTTGTTTCGTTTTGTTTGGTTTTGTTTATTTCAGCCTAGCACTGGCTGAAGGTAGTGGGGAAAGGCCTGTTGAGCTGGAAAGGACCTTGAATAATAATAATAAAAGTCTTAATTTCTCCCTTGAAAAGTCTACTCCCCCCTCCAATATGTACAAATCCCTTAATAAACCCCAAACCATATATCCTACTACGAAAATTATTTTGGAAAAACGGAACAAAAATAATCTGAAGGTTAACTTTTTTTCCTTTTAATTCCTTGACTGGATGCATCTTGGGGAGACTTGCTGTTTGGTTTATCATCTCTTAGAGCCCATTTCATTTTAATCTGTTTAATTAGCTTCACTTCTGGCACCTCAAGCTGCCCTCAATAGGTAGCTGTACTGTGATATAAGAGCAGATGCAAAGAATGCAGTCACTCTGGTCACAGTTTTTTTGCAAATGTGATGCATAGACCCTCTCCTCCCCCTCATGATCTCTTTACGTTCTATAGAAAGTAAAAGAATTACTCGCAGAGGAGTGCAAGGTACTGTCTAATGCATTTTAGCTGTCTTCTAATGTAACCTGGCAATGAAAATGTTGAGAGATTGCTAATGCTAGGGGGTTTAAACAGGCATTTTGCAGCCGGTGATTAGAGTTTATAGTGGGGACACCTCTTTCCTTATTATGATTGTAAAATGAGTTACTGTGTCATCTGTGTGCTTCTCTGCTGCTGGCTGTGCCAGGTAAGAGTCTTGCTAATGCTTTTAAGAGTGAATGTAGCTTTTATGAATAGGAAGCACTGGGGGCATGTGGTATGTTTAAAGAGAAAAGGGGTGAAGTTGGTGTAAAAGTATCCATGTGCATGTGTTTGTTTTTGACACTTCTGTTCCAGTGCTGAAATACCCTGTGCAATTGGAAAAAAATGGATTTATTGGTTGTCTGTAGTAGATACTATGCACACTGTATCCCTGTGTTTTTGTTGCAAGGAGCAGTGAGCAACCACCTCACTGAAGGAAAAAATAGCTACCTAGTGCATCTCTGACGTTCTCATCAGGTTATTGGCAAAATAATTTTGACAATCTAATCATATCTTTCGGTGTCATTATACACTTGTGTTAATAAGATAGCTTTGCAGGTAGTGTAGAAAAATGATACAATGAATATATCCCATCATTCAGGTTGTGTGGAAAAAAGGCAAAAGTGGCTTGGAATAAAACGAGTTTTTATCCTGTAAACTACCTGTGCTGTGTTTGCTAAGCCTACAGTTCATACCAGTGTATGACTAGTGAGATTCCAGACTGGTTAAAATCCTGCCATATCCAATGGTAAAAGGGAAAAAGAGTTGAGTATTTTTACAGGACTCTATAAAATCTTGTGTTTCCCTGTCCTTTGTATGTAGGTGCACAGGTGATCTAGGTCACAGTAAAAGACTTCAGGGGCATACATTGCTGCAAGTGTGTTTGTTTATTTTAATCTGTTATGCCTAGATCCTGCTAGAAAGCCATGACATTAGTAGTGGACTCGGCAGTTTTGATTCTTCAAAGAATCAGTGGCCAATCAGTCAGTTGATGGAGGAAGTTGTGGGGGACTTACACACAGATGCTATGCTGCAGTGATCTTTGAGCTCTTGGCATCACAGCATTATTTGGATTTGTCAGGGGAATTGTTTCAGGATGTCATCGGACTCTTGTACACTTCAGGACCTCATGGGGTTTTTTTTCTGTCCTATTTCTGAGGTTTATCTCAATTATAGGAACTACAAACTTCCTATCTGCTATTCTAAAGACAGATGTCATCAGAGAGCTTAAACTCCCTCTTCCCATTTCTGCCATCCTCTAATATGTATTTATTACTTTGTATGTAGTTAGAAGACATAGGAGTTATGAATTAGAACTTAGTAGACTAGCTTGAGGACATGTGGTGGTGCCTGTAAGCCAGTAGAAAGTATGCTGTGGAAGTTGGGTGGTTCCTCATCCCACAGTCCATATGCCAGATGCTATAGCTCAGTGTCTGATGTGTGCACTTAAATAAGAACACTGGCAGTGAGACAGATTTGGCAAGACTCTTCTTGAAAGTCAAACAAAGAAGGTGGAGGAAGGTGTGGAAGTACAGGAGGACTTCTGCCAGCAGTTATACGGCCCAGCAAGAATCAATTAGATTTTTCTTACTCTCAAAGCTGTTGGTTTTTGTTTTTGTTTTTTTTTGAGGCTGGTTAGGGAGCAAAATGTGTAAGGCACCCAAAACATTAGCTCGTCCTTATTGTGGTAGTAATTCCCACTCCTGTGATGGAAATTAGATAAATAATGTTAGGGCATGAACAGGGGTGGGAAAAAAGAGTTATGGAATTCAACTGCCCTAATTGCAGCCCAGTTTACAGAGACTAGAATGTGAGGTGTATAACTGTCATTCTTCTCCTTCTTACAGAGTATTCAGGATGTTTTCTGTGTATGAAATTAGCTCTGTCGTGTCCTGCAGACTTTGTATCTAAGCTCAGAATGGTAAATCAAACAAATACCTTATGGGGTCCTGCATTTGAACTAGAGAGGGAAACGCTGTGCCTGTAGGACTTAATGTCTATCTCTCCTGTTGACAGTGTTCCATTTGATATAGATGAGCTAAATGAATTTGTGAATAGTATCAGCTGACCTGAAACTACAGTTTTAGTGAGTAAACTGTTTTGGAAAAAAGGTTGTCCAACCTCACTAGAAATACAGCTGTGATTGACTCAGGCAGTTAGAGCTTCCTGTGCCTGCTGTTGCCTTGGGAGTTTCTCTTGTGATTAATTGCCATAAAATGAAGATTAAAAGGAGGGGAGTTGGGGGTATTTTATATTTACACTAGTGGAAGAATTAACTCACGATTAATCCTGACTCTCACCATTTGCCATGTGTTACAGATTGAGTTTCTGCAGAACCCTGTGGTCTTCAGTAACTCACTCTGCAGGAGAACAGCTATCTGCCTTTGCAGGACCTTAGATCTAGGCACTCTGCTTAGGATGCTGCTGTTGTCTCAGAGGGTGACTCATTTCCTTCTCCTGCCCAAACTTTTCTCTTCATGGATCTGTAGAGCTCTCCCATGGAGATCAGGAATGGTCTCCTATGTGATGCCAGAAATATAAAACTTGGGGAGAGATTGAAGAGGTGAGATTCAAATGCAGTTTTTATTACAGACACTGTAGGAGAACCTTCTGTTTCTGTCTTCCTTGGTGTCCCACAGCATCTCCTTGAAGTGCACAGTGTTTGCATACTTGTTGATAGGACTATCCATGGAAGGAATATAACAGCTTGCACCTAATGCTGTGCCACTACACCTCTGACTTCCCGGCTGGATTTTGCTCATCCAGTCAGCTCAAGCAGCAGAGAACTACCCGGGGTTGATCCACACCTAGCCTGAGATCCTCCGAGTATATTTTGTTACACAGCTACACTTACAATGTCTTACATAACTTAAGTAATTTTTGGCTTTAAAAACATCTCGGGGGAGAGGAGGCTGTTGCAAGCTCATTATTTATTATTATGGGTTTCACAATCTTGTCCTCACTAGATTTTTTTCCTGAACTTGCAAACTCTCTAACCTGTCAGGTAAAACAAACCACAGATGAAGAAAGGTTGGAATGTAACACCCCCAGGTCTGTGTTAAAGTGCTATTTTATCTGCTACCAAAATTGTATGTTGCAAAGGTGAAGGGAACCATTAGAGAATAGGTGCCCTGAATGAGAAAAGATTTCAGACCCTGGACCTAGAAGCCTCTTTGTTGATTTATTTGAGAAAACTACAGTAGTTAGTACTTGATTCAGAGCAAAAATGGAGTTTCTCCACTCTTCATCTTCAAGTAAAGACGAATGAGCTTTCATAATGGACCTTGCCCTGCCAATAGGAATAAATGACTGTGATTTCTGAACACTTTCAAGGAGACCTGGAGACTCAATATGCAAAATCTCTCATTCTATCATTGGAAGTGCAGCCTTGGATTATTACTGACAGCCAAGATGCAGTTAAAGTAAAGGTCATGCAGACTATTGACAATAATAAATTCTAAGATTTGCTATCTTTTTGCTGAGGCCTGCATTAGGCCATGCATCAAAAAACTGTATAAAAAAAAAAAAGGCAGTTTGCCCTCACCCAATAAAAAAATGCAGTGTACATTTTTTAAGCTTGCTTTTTGAAGGAGCTGGAATAGACTTCTTATTTCATATTCTTATCTCTTAAATTAACGCACTGGGAGAACTGCCCACCAAACAATCAGATTAATCCTCTGCGCCCACCCATAATTTGTAATTGAAATGGCATAAAATGATCTCTTGCTAGTAGGTGTAGAAATCAGCATGACGGTGTATTTGAATAAAGGCTGAGTGTAAACATTAGTGAGTTAATTCAGTTTTCAGAATGTAAGCCTGAGGCAAAAAAAAGAAATGTTGCAGGTTAAGTAATTGCCTGTTCCTAATTGGGAAACAAATGTGTATTGCTTCGAAACTCAGGACACAGGGTAGTTTTTCTTTGCAACCTCTTCATGATTAAATGGGTAAAAATAAAAGTACAGAATAAACAAATAGAGCTGTTCAAGGTTGCAGTTATTGATGCTTAGAAAAGCAGGTAAGAGTAACTGAAATTAAGCAAAGCTTGATGAATGAGTTGTAATTTTGGCAGTGAAATTAAGATATGAAACTTTGGTTTTTTATTTTTATTTTTCAATTTCTGACATGGAAGCATTATTAGTCTCTTTCTTTGAATATAATGAATGAATTTGGCTCTTATATAGAGCAGATTGAGAGCCTTGGATGTTCATTGCAGCTCTATGATTTATTCGAAGAACAGATAGTCCATAGGGAGCTGCAGTGTAACTTGCCATATTTAGAATGATAACCTAACTCTGACATGGGAAAAATAATCTTTAGAATGAGGGAGAGCAGAGAAGTGTAGCTTTCGACCCTTTGTGCTGAGGCTCACAAATCCCATGCATATTAAGTGCCAACTGTCGTGGGCGGTTTTGCCACAGGAGCATTTTCCTAGTGGAGACTGGACAAACACCACCAAGTAACACAATTTTCAGCATATGGTAACAACTTACAGTCACTGATAACTCAGAAGTCTCAAACTGACAACCTAGCAATGAAAGGTTCCATTTTCTATTATCAATCCCATGGGCTATCCCCCATACTTAGTTTGAGAGCAGTGAGATTTACATAACTTATGCCAGTCAGGTTTTAAGATGCAGCTCAAGTGTCTGAATTTGCTCATGGACTTGTCACAAAGATTCTTGATAGTTGTATTTAATTGTAGCTGGAGTGGAGGAAGCAGTGGGAAGAGAATGGCATTTTAAAATCTATGGCTCCAGTATCACTTACTAGGTAAGCACATAATTAAGTACTACTGCAAGCATAGAGAACAATAGAATGCATAAGGGGCTTTCTATCTCACGCAGAGTTAACTTAAGCCTCTTTACTGTGTTGTGGTTGCTTATTAAGACACACCGCCCCCCCCCCCCAAATACATCAGTTACACTGGCATTTATTATTAAATAAACAAAATCAGCAAAGTGAATACAATTTCAAAATATTTTCTCGCCTTGTGTTAAAAACATATGAAGCTTCTGTTAGACTGTAGTGACTGTGAAATCATTGTACTTGGAATTTGTATTTTAATAGTCTATAAAAGAGAAATATGTGTTTTTAACTGAATTTCTTCAGATTAAGCTTTTAAATTATCCAGCTACCAGTCAGTTCAGTGGGATTTGGTTTGTAGTGACAGGAGTGTAGGCTTTGGCTTGTAGATACAAGATCTATAGCAGCTGCAGGATATTTTCTATGGCTGAAATTATTCCAGGGTTATTTCAGTAGTTACTTGATGAAGTAAGGAAGGCATATCCAGTGCTGTTGCTATGAATTCAAACACCTAAAGTAAATGGTGTGTGCACAGTGAATGTTTCACAATCAGGCATGGAAGTATGAACAAAACTGGTCTGCTCTTGATATCAGACTGAATTTCTTCATCTGCACGATGTGTTGACCTAGTATATGTTAAAATGAAAGCTAAAACATAATCACCTTAGTTTTCAGGTCCTTTTAAATTCTAGACTTGAAACTGGTTGTAATGTGATATTTCTTCAAAATTCCTAAACTTTAGTTTAAAAAGTTTGGTTTAGAATTTGCTAAAATGTTAATAGGTGTTCCCAAGTGATTCAGAATTCAGATCTAAAACTTTAACTAAAGATGACATCTGGAGTTGCAGCAGGCTGCAACAGAAAGGTGTGCCTGGATAGGCAGTATTGGGACAGTCAGGGCATAGATCTTCAGCCTTTTGAAAAGTTCACTTTCTTACAGAACATTGGAATTTAGGGCTATGTTTTGTTTTATCCTGTGCACCCTCAGTTTTTGGTGTTACTTCAAAAAAAGCTTCTGTTTTTCTTTCATTCAGATTTCTTAATGTTAAAAGACATTGTTAAAATTGTTAAAAGACAACGAGGATTAAAAAAAAACCCTGCAGGAGTGAACAGGGAGGGCAGAGTATACTCTGCCTGTATGTAAACCATCTCAGTGGATACAGTATACTACATATTGCTTTGAATAATTGAATAGAAATGTTTCATGGCTAAAGAGAGACAAAAAGACAGCTTTATTCAGATAGTAGCTGTTGGTTTGTGTTATGTGATTAGGATTTTAAGCTTTTTGATTGCTTTTGTGTCAAGCATAATGTGGCTAGGTGTTTGTAGCACTCCACATCCCAAATAGGAGTTTTAAGAAACCATGCTGAATAATTCAATTGAATTGAAGATTTTTCTTAGTCTCATCCTCACTGAGCTCACCTTACAGGGAAGAGAGTATTAAGCTACACCTAAGCAGACTATTTTGTAGTAGTATGTGAAAACTATTATCTTACAGTACTTCATGAGAAGTGGTTTCAACTCAGCCTGGAAAACTTGCTTATGTCTATAGACGTGAGTGCAGAAACCAGTGTGTGTGATCATATGCAATGCTGTAAAACTTTGATTGCCTAGAATCTGTGGCTTCAAATGCTGATACACGTTAGGTCAACATGGCAGTAAAATTTTTACTGTGCCTCACTGTGTGTGTTTATGCTACATTTTGTTTAAGATTATCTCTTTTTGTCAGTCTCTTGCTAGTATTGCCCCTTCCAAATGGCTGGTTCCTATGGTAACTAGTGATATAATTCTTCTGGACCAAGCCTAGTGAGTTCTACAGGTGTGGTAACAAGGCTGTTTTATGTGTTGAACTGATACCATGTCATTTGGGTGCCCCAAGTTAGTGCATTTGCTTTATTTTGCTTTTAGCCATCTCTTAAACAGGGCGATTCTGAGGAGCTGAACTGAGGCCCTGTGATAAGTTCGTCTTAACCACCACATCAGATTGTAAAAGGAAAAACATATTTCTGAGAGCTTTTCAGAGGGAAATAAACTTCTATAGCCAAACTCCCCAAGGTAACTGTAGCGAGCTCATATCCCCTCAGAGCTCTCCATTACTTTTCTTTAATAAATTATACAACTTGACTTATCATGCTATCATCCTGCTGTTAAAAAATTTGTCTTGCGTGTGCCCGGAGGTGGGCCATTAGTGCAAAAAAAAGTCTTTTAATGCTCCCCATGGCTGCAGCGGAAAATCCTGCCAGTCTGAAGGATTGATTACTGATTGTGCTGGTCCTTGTCTTCCATCCACTGCCACAGCAGCCTTCGGAGGCGGCTCTGGAGGGCGAGGCTGTTGCATGGCAGTGCAGTAGTGATCTCAACGCATTATTGCCATTTTCAGGCAATTAGGCTTAGGGAACAATGTGTACTCAATGGTGTGTGTTGGACGGAGTCTTGGAACTGGCTTTCGTTAATGGGTCTGTTTATTCTGTATGTACCAGGGAGGCCTGTCAGCTGACCTGTGTGCTTTGAACCTTACCAAATGAGTTCAGAAAGTTCTGATATATTGGAGGTTTTGAGTCTAAACATAATAGTTTTATTTTACTTCTGGGATTTGCCTGGGGGTGGGGAGGTAGTAGAGCTTTGTGTGCGTGTATTTGTTTGTCCTTCAATTTAATATTTTCCCCTTTATGCCTGTTACTCGGTGCCCTAAAATGCCTAGCATGAGTCATGCAGGAATTGATTGAAATGTGACTCTGTGTGTGATATTCTGTTTAAGATATTCTGAATTCAAAGTGAATCACAATAACATTTCTGGTTTAAGTTTTTTTGAGGCTTATTACAATGAATCTATCATTAGGCAGGTTTTATCCTTTTTGTATCATTAAGGATAAATTGCTGCTATTTCTTACCATAGCCTTATATCACAGCTATGTATTTTTTTCCATGAAAAAGATATGATAGAAACTTATTTATACTGCTTGCTAAGTCTTAATATTACGTGACATGGACAGAAGTATCGCTTCCTTGTGTTTTTACATACTGTCCAAATACCTCCCTTTTTGAATGTTCTGCCTATTAAGAGGGGCTTTAGATTTGTTTGGGTAGGAATCCAGAAGCATTACTATTATTTTGGTGTCCATGAGCAAGCATACAGAGTACGACATTTCCGATGATGTAGTTTTTTGTGTGCGTTTGGGTTTTTCAGAGTAGTTCTACTGTGGCAAGAAAGCTGCTGATTTCATCCTGTCAAGGGTTCCAATATCTCGATACCTTCAGTCTGCTGTATTAATTCTTTATATTTATTTGTGAGTGCTCCCCTGCTATCCAGAAGGGAGCTTTGGCAAATGGGTCAGGATTGTTCTCAGTAGAGTAAGGCATCTAGTAATGCATCAACTACCAGTCACCACAGCACTTAACTCTTCATGTGCAAATCTTTCCTACATTGGGCATGCATAAAAAGGTGCACGATAAGAGTGCAGCAGCTCATGATGCCCTTGGAACAACTACTTAAAACCTGTGTAAACTTCTCCAGCATACTGCTCAGGAATCCAGTATCATGTTTTTTCTCTGGGGTGCACATGGAAAAGCAAAGAAATGTCCACTTGTGTGAACTAGAATCTAACAGCAAGTGAGATGTGCCCTACTCCAGATTGCCAGTCACCTGCTGGACTTGTGGTTTGACAGTGAAAACCTGTTCTATAGTTGGGCTTGATGGTGTATAATGATATTTTGAATATAGTACACTAACAGGAGGATTCCGTTGCTGAATGGTGGCCATGTGTGTAGAAGCTGAGTATTAGAGATACAATCCACCTGCAGCGTGCTGGTTTTCTGCCACTGGCACTTTGTACCAGTCAGGCAAAGAATAGAGTTGCTAAAAGAGATAGTATCAGTAGGCACTGTGGTGATCTTTCTTCATGCAAGATGTTGAAACAAAAGACTTCCAGGGGATTCTGGGTCAGATGCCACTAAAGATCACCGTGACTTTACCAGCTTTTCAGTTCCATTTTCAGTCTGTTGAATGTTGAGCAGCATGTGGCTGGTACCTGAATTCTCCAGGAAGAATACAGCCTGTTATGAGCCAGAGGGCTAGTCAACAACTGAAAATAACAAGTAAAACTCGGCCTAAATCTCTGTTGAAAGATCTTTCCTTGCTTTGGAGAATGACGTGACTAAAACTGGTTGATGTGTTTTAGTGTCCACATACAGGAAACTGCTTAATATGTTGCCAGCTTCATAGGTTCTTACTCTACAGAGTTGTTAGTAAGATGTGTCACCAATAACTAGCATCTTGCAAAAAACTGCTAGATTTGTACAGTTGTTGTCCATTGCTGTGGAATGGGCTTAATTGTTTCAAAGTTCTACACTCCTTTTTGACATTCATCCTGTTCAACAGTATTGTGCTGTTTTCTCTTTAGACCATTAAGTCCTGAATTATCCTTTTGCTATTTTGGAGTTTTAACATTCTGCAGGGTATTACATTCTTCCAGTGTTGTATTCAATACAAATGCAGGATCTTTTCTGCAAGATGTAGATGGAGCTTCTTTGAGCTTTTTCCCCTTTGACAGAGGAAGGGAACTTGAATGTTAGCATTTGATACAAAGTAAGGGCAAAACTAAAACTCACTTTTACAACAGTTCTTTAACACCAAGTACAAAATTTGGTTTGAAGTTGGAGAATCTAGCTCATAACTGAAGCATGTACAAGTTTTCAACAAAACAACAGTTTTCCATGAGGAGGTGTGAAAAAGGGAAGAGGGTGCATAGAGGGACTGAGAACACCATGCACTGAAAGAGCAACAAAAATCCTGTGTCTTGAGAGTTAGGAGCCGTTTCTGTTTTCCGTTTACGCTAGATAGCAGTATAAAATATTACATTTTATATTATGCTATGTAATATGTGTTAATGTAAAATATTTATCAATGTAGTGTCTGGATGTAAAATACTCTTTTCCTTAGCATATCAAAGTACCTAGTAGTTACTGTTTTTACCTTGTACTCTAAAAAAACCACTGAGGTGATATGCGACTTCCTTAAAGTAGAATAAATGAGCCAGTTATGTTCTCAGCATGATCAGGTAACTTGTACACATACCTGACTTGACATGACAGTAAGGTCCAGCTAGAAGCCAGTTGTTATTAGTTAATGCTTCAGTAACTGAAGTGTAGAACATCAGCTCTTAATTCTGCCTGGTGTCTATAGAATATTGTAGAAGAAAGTAATTTTGGTCTGCTTTTGTTCTAATCAGCTACTAAAAATGTATGCTTGTATTTCATTTTAAATGCAACGCTTCATACACTTCTCCAAGCAGGTGATATGAACAAAGCCAACAATTTGGCATTTACATAAATCAAATGCAAACAACCTTTGTGAAGGGTGTGACCAAATGCTATCAAAGAAATAGTATGTGGGTGGAAGATAAACTGCTTTTAAGCCTCACAGAAATTAGTTGTGGACTTACTTTGCAAAGAAAGTAAAGAAGCTGCAAAGTAACTGTTTCATATCCTCTCACCAGTTCAACTGCTGATACCTAAACTGTGATTTGCAGGGTGGTGGTGCTGCCTTCTAAACCCACTTTTTTTACTTTTCTGTTTGATTCAACTGTTGCATCTGTATATTACTGGAGGCAGTTCGGACTAATTATGCACTTTTCCTGTAAGGGGAGGGCTTTACATAGGAATCACTTAAACTGTGTGAAGAGATGCAGGTTCAGGCACAGGAATGATGGAAATACCTTAAGAGCAGAGTATGTTGGCATTGTACTGAGTAATTTTTAAGACTCAGGAAAAGGTTCTGAAGAAGTTTTGCATCTCTCTGTGTTGGAATCTGGACTTGTTCTCGTTCCTTCAGGCAAGATGTTCATAGGTGAGTCTTTCACCTGCTCTGAGGGATGTTGCCAACTGCTAAGCAGTGAGTATTTGCTACAGTAGAAACTGCCAGTCTTCAGCTGGCAATGCCATATTTGAGGTCAAGAGAAAAGCATCACATGAAAGGTTACTTCCTAGTGAAGTAAAGCGGGGTCTTGGCTAGAAAATAGCAGGTTTTGCTTTGAGGAATAGGCTTTTTCAGTAGTGGTTATGCATGTTATCAAACACTGCTGGATGGAAATCAGAAATACTGAAAAAATCAGGGCCCAGTACACCTGGCTTCTTCCATAGTTTAGGAACTGGGCTGTGGGGGAGAAATTCATCCTTTTGCCAGCTCATCCATTGCACAACCTGAGCACAGCTGTGTGCTGTATGCTTCCAGGGTCTAGGACTTCCTCAGCCCTCCATCCAGACACGTGTCCCAGGTGCTTCCCAGGCCCATACTGGGGTCAGAGCTGCAGCCTTGCAGTGGGAAACACTGCCCACACATCTTAGCAGTAGCCAAAGGTGTATTTGGGCTTCAGAATTAGCTTTGGCCAGTCACTAAACCACTGGCATTTGGACTGAAATGGGCAAAAAGGCAGTCCAGAAAAGGAGAGATGTTCTTGGGTGTTTAGCCATTTAAGAAAGCTGCTGAGTCTGTTTTGCTCTCAGATGGAAGCAGTTCAACCAGTCTTGTTCTGTAGGTGATTTATTTTGTGGACTGCTAATGTTTGTGCATTTTTAAAAATACTATTCCAGGATGAAAATCATCACATAAACATGCATATAAAAATGAAGAGCCTCATTAAAAGAGAACAGGCTCCAGAATTTAGAGCCAAAACATCAATCCTTTCTTACCAAAGGACAATTAATTCCCCTTACAGAATTTGGATTCTAACTGATAATAAATGCATTTTACTCTAAGGACTAATTTAGCAACTGGGTCAGTGGCTACAATACCATCCTCATCAGTTATATGATGGATAGAAGCATCTGACACTACCTTCGCTCTTTGAAAGGTTTCCAACACATTCCTCTGTCATCTTGCGACTGTGTTCGATCCTTAGCTTTCAGAAACAATAAAACATAGAAAGACTTTTTAATTGCTAATGCTGCATATTTATCAAGAACAAAAAAAATAGTCTGCCCTGAAGCATAATACTTACATTTATTGTTATTCAGAAGAGTAATAGTATTTCCTCATAATAATTTATTAAAACTTAGTTTAAATGAAGAATGACCTACATGCAGGAAATCTGGGGTGAGTAGAGCATCTAATTGCTTCTTTGTAATGTGGGTAAGAATTGTATGATGTTGCTTTGTTTCTTCAGCCATTTTGCAGGCAGACTAGTATAGGACACAGCTTCAGAAAGAATACCAAACTGAATACCCCTTAACACCAATAAAAAATATTTTTTACATGTTTAATTACTTTAAAAACCTAATTTTAATGCCTCAGCAATGACAGTCTGCCTGTGGTTGAGCCAGATGTAAACAGACATTTTACCAGCTTTCTACATGCAGTTGTTAGTGTAGGTCAATCCAGTCCTGACACAATCCTCAGGTTCTCTCTAGGGCCTCTCAGTACAGACTCCTTGTTATGAATTGTGTCAGGCAGTATGATGGCTTTGTGTTTGTGATGTAACATCACCACTGCATCTAGCAGAAACTGCCACTTATTTTATTATAGCTTGTGACCCAGAAGCATATAAAAAACCCCAAAAAAACAAAAAAAACACAGAAAAACAAAGTGACAACCCCACAGAAGAAAAACAGAAGTTTAAGCATTTTATTGTTTGGTTTTTGGTTTTTTTTAATGTATATATCAGCCATTGTTTGTAAGTGAAAGCTCAGACTGTCCAGGTTCACAGACTTTGGTTTTGCAAACACTAGTTGATAACTGTTTAAGTCATTGGTGAGTTACTTGTATCATGCTAAAGTACAGCCTTTAAATGATGTAACAATACAAAAGCAGCATGTGATGAGCTGGGCAAATAGACTTCCTGATGTCTCATTAAGGGAAGAAGTACGCTTTATTTCTATGTTTTAGAAGTTTCTATGTATAAATTCATGAACGGCCTCAGCACTTTTCTACTGTTTCTTATCACAGTAAACAAAAAAATGATGCTATAGAGTCAGACCGCTTTTAATTAGTCTGAGACAAAATGTGGCAAAGGATATAGCAGGATGAAACATGGTTGGTCAAGATGTCATGGACATGGAAGCTCTTGGCTTCCACAGGGATACAGCTGGGATAAGCTGTATTCTGGAAGTGTACCAGCATACAGTTCTGTTTCGATCAGTATGGGTTGTTAGAATTTCTGAGCTCTTCAAAACAAACTTATTGCTTTGTCATTTCCAGTTTGGTGCGCACAGTATAATTTAAAAGGAG
Source organism: Megaceryle maxima (assembly GCA_024605025.1). Taxonomy (NCBI): domain Eukaryota; kingdom Metazoa; phylum Chordata; class Aves; order Coraciiformes; family Cerylidae; genus Megaceryle; species Megaceryle maxima. Next base: position 95,533 of record JANHGN010015764.1, read on the forward strand.
AGGGAGATTATATATATGTGTGTGTGTGTGTGTGTCCTTGGAACCTGTGAAGAGATATATGTCTGTTTCAGTCCTTGAAATCTTCCTTTAAAAAGTTCAGGACTTGACTAAAATTCTAGTACATGACGTTTATGAAGTGAGTGTGTGAGTGTATGTATGTACATGGTAAACTATGGAACACTGTTATAATCTAGATTGACCTTTAACTACTTTGCCTAGTGCCCCGAAGTCATTGCTACCATTCATTATTGCTATTTGACATTTTAAAAAATAGCCTGAGAACCAAATAGTTAAATGACAGTTAGATGACTGATGAAATAACAAATCATAATATTTGATTTTATGAGTACTGAATTTTAATTTCTGGGATTTTTTAAAAAAGCAAATGACAAGTTTCTAGAAGATGATAATGTCACTTATGTGCCTGACAGAACTAGAAATCTCTCTATATGTAGATATTTCTGGATAATTCAAGAATTTCTGAAAATTATGACTTTTTAAATATTATCCCTAATAACTGCAGCTGAACTGGTGATGCAATTACAGATATCTTAAGTGCAGCTTAATGGCCGGTGATTAACAAATATCTACCAGCATATGTATGTATACAGAAATACATTTGGATATATGCATAGAATCTCTGCAATGCCCTAAAATAACACTGCTCTGTAAAATACTGCACACTGCTTCACCCTTGTAAATGTCTTAAGTGCAACAGTTATACCGGAGCATGAGATCATAGAAGGTTTCTCCATAGGTAACATAAATAACAGGCATGCACATATATGTGCAGATGTTGTTAAAAGCACATTCCTGAGGTTGCCAAGTCAACAGTCACAGATTTATGAGGTGTTAAAAACAGAGGCTAGCTGTGCAGCTTTAATGTACTCCGTGTGTGTGTGTTACGATATGCTGGAGTTACGGGAATACAAACCACTGCTGTCATTGCTTCAGCAACTCCTTCCTCTACTGAGAAAGGACTTTGTATTCTTTTATTGAAAAATAATTCAGTTTTTCATTGTCTTTACAAGAATGCTTGGCCTATACCTTAAACCTGCTTGCCTATCATGTTTTATACTTCATACAATTTTTAATTTAATTACAGGCTTTTTTGTCAACTTCCATATAGTTGCAGAGTTATTCATATGCAGCAATTCATGTGGAGTCCTGGTTTAGTAAGCATTCTATTTTTTTGTCAGTGCTTCTGCAGTTCAGACAATAGATGATCAATCAGGAAATGAAATAGAAATACTGCTGAGAACACAGTTAATGCACATCTATGGGAAATTAATCTCAAACAGATCTTCAGGGCATGGTTAAAATATCAGTAGTATCAGGCTGCTGTTTTCATTCTTTTAGTCATCTACAATTTTTCTTCTGCTAGTGAATTTTGATGGTTATTGGTAAGGACATGGTGGAATCCTGCTGTGATAACCATCTCCTTGAGAAATGGGAAGTGACCATGAAAAAGAAACAAAGAATCCTTGAGTTCAGTTCTCAATTTCTGAAGACACTTCTCATCTACTTGTGCTGTCACCTGACAGCATTATGGAAGAAAGAATATGGGTCATGTCTTTGCTACCTGTCAGACACTTATTCCTGCAGGTATAAGTGAGGATAAAGTGAGATCTTTTGGATTGCCTTACCATGCTGAAACAGTATGGTCTGTCAAATGCAGTATGGGAATGGGAAAGAAGCAGTAGTGAGACCAAAGTTAGTGTGTTAAAATGTATCGGAGGCTACAGTTCATTAAAGTTCTTGAGAATTGGAGGGGATTTGGAGAAAGAAGCTGTAAAAAATATTTGAAGGGCTGGAAGTGGCCTTCTCAAAGATCTTTTTTTACAAGAATATGGGTACTATTTGGTGAGTGTCTTTCCTCTAAAGAGGCAGTAAGATAAAATGAGAGAAATTTGAAGCCTGAAAAAAACTGTTATTTTTTTAAATTCCTCAGTAGTACACTTATGACAGATAAAATTATCCTTTGGAACATTTTATAGAGTAATGCAATGCATTCTGGGTTGTTCTGAGATGAAGCTGGGAAGCTGCTTGTAAAGGTGTCCTTAGCTTGTAAATGCTCTCTCAGTTGAAATTCTGCAGTCTGTGATCTGGAGAGGTAGAACACTTCCGTATGAATCTAGGGACCTGTGAGCAGGAGGTGGAAATAAAAGGCTGTATTGAGAGGTTCTGCTGTTCTCCTTAAGTACCCAGGTATGAAGTTGTAAGAAAAAATGGGCTTCTGGTGCACTGACTTGTTCATTCCAGTTGTAATCAACATGTAGCAAACCCATATACAGCTTCTTCATGGGAAAGCTCACGGCTTTCTACTGCTGGCTGTCTCCAGTGAAACAGAATATAAATCTCAGTGACTGCTATTCACACTTTGATTGTAAATTTGTCTTCCTGAACGTGGATGTTGGTAGCATCATCAGTCTGTGTGCGTGTGAAATTAACAACTGCCCTCCACTCACTTTGTGTCTGTGTTTCCATAATGCCTATGTGTAGAAAACACATTTCTTTGGAGCAGGTGTTGAATTTAGTTCTGCTTCACGTTTGGAATATGTATGCATTTGTGTTTGTTTCTGCATGATGATACATAAAAATACAGTACTAACAAGTAATTTACTGTGCATTCCACTTTATTTCAATAATTGAAGTATACTAAATTGTAATTAATTACAAATGAAGTCTTCTAAACTTATTACATATTGTAAGGATACAATATACCTTTGTTTTCAGCTTAAAATATTTCTTACTTCATTTATTTGCACTCACCCTAGACATAACAGTTACTGATGAGCAATTAGTTTACCAGGTTTACTGGTTACTTATAAAATATCTTTCAGATGACTAATTACCTATAAACAACATATTTATCAGGGGGAGTGTTAATGCCAGCTGAGAAAAGACAAATATAATCAGCCCCTTAACTTTCTCTTTTCTTCATGAAAACTTTCTGTACTTAGTTAAAAATGGCAGTTTCTTCACTGAGAAGGAAAGAAGTTTTAACAGTTCAGGTTGAACAATATATGCTACAGATGTAGATGACAATTCTGTCTGCCTTTATAACTGGGCAAATGCTGGAGAATATATGTAAGTACTTAACCATTTATGGCAGTTGATGGATGGCTTGTAATGCAGTCAAATATAATTATCTTTAATACATGGTTCATGCAGCCACTGAAAGGAAAATAAATTTCTAGAGCAGCTACTTGAAACTGCAAGTCAATATCACCATGTTCTTCACTTTCTAGTTTACTTGAAATAATTTGTTTAAAAAAAAGCCCCACGCACCAAAGACAAAAACCCAAAAGAACCAACTGCTGAGCAAAAAATTTCAGCCACTGACAAGGAAGCCAAGGAGCTGAAAACATTACTAGCAAGGGAACCTTCAAATTGTCTGATAATTTGCTGTGTTAAGTGCAGATAAGGAGCGTGGTTTTGATTAGGTACTTTTGATGTTGGCAGTGTTTCTGATCCTAGTAATGCAGCTTTTCAGTAATTTGAAAGCTGAGACAGTTTACAGTTTTAACATAGTGGCTGATAAAAACTGTTCTTGAGTGTCTTGTGAACACTGGACCCTTCCATTTTATGCATCTGATACGTTACAGATGCAGAAGAAAAGACTTCTTTATCCGAGCTGCTGAAAACTTTGAAATAATTATATTAATTCTATCTTTTTCTGCCATTATTTCTTTTCCCAATATTTACTTTAATATTAACCTCCAATTTCCATCTCCCCTGGTAAAGCAACTATTGATGGGGCAAACAATGAAGTAAGTTCATGTTGTTTGAAAGGCACATTTGGTGGGATATCTTGGCCAATCTTCATTCCAAACCATTTAATTATTTGCAAACTAGTCTCAATAGATGGGTGTCAAGTTAAGCCTAACACACATCCTTTCAGTGACCCTTTGCTACCCTGCTTATCAGTTCTTAGACCTATCGTTTTTTCCCAAATGTTTAACTTAAAATATCCTTCCTGCAGCTAAGCCCACTTCATCCTCTTCTGTTGTCTTTAGCTAATGAGAATAATTGATCCTTTTCTTCTTTATATCATCCCTTTATGTACCTGTAGACAGTTAGATTATACTCGTGTCTTTTTTGAGAAAATGAGCATGTCTTTTTCTCAGTCTTTCTTCATGTATCTTGGGGGCTTTTTTTGCCCATATCCTTGAGCTTTTTTGCTTCTTTCTTCTAAACTTTATCAGATTAACTTATTTTGAAATGTCAGAGAAAGTGCTGCTTTAAATGAGATAAAACCATTGTAGAAACAAAACCCAGGCCACTTACTACGAATATAAGCAATGGAATTCCTTTCATATTTTTCTGTTCTGTGCAGTGTAATTTTCAGATTTTATTTTTTAATCAACAAAAAGGAAGTCTTAGTTGAACTGTTACTCAGTTATTAAAACAGAGGCAATTTTCATGGTAGGTACTAGCAAATTTGGCTTCCTCCTTTTGAGTTCCTCAGTGATTTCTAGACTGGAAAAGAAATCCTTGTGCCAATTACCAAAGAATGAGTCTGCTACAATGCTTATTCTGCAGCAGAGAGACTTAGGTTTAAATGCAGAATGATTTATATTAATTTCTGCTCAGTGTTTGTCTTGGTGTGTTTCTGGTATACACAAATGGGTGTGTGTAAACCCAAACTCTTACTTCCCACGTTTACTGTGGTTTTGTGTCAGCACAACCTCTGTGATTTCTAAAGGTGTATAGGGAATAAGCTGTATTAGTAGAAGCATGTTGAAATAATGATGTACTTGACCAAAACAGGTAGGAGAAATCAAAAATTGTTGACTTAACATATATCAAGTTAAAGGAATATGGTGTTGCTGTTGAAATGAAAGGCAGTGTGATTCAGGAACAGTTGCTTTTCAGTTTCCCCTCCATTTCTGTGACAGTTCAGTGTTATTCCAGAGCCCAGTTTAACCAGATCAAACATTCATGTGGCTTGTTGCAGATAATGCTGTTTAGTAATCTATACAATTAACAAGTGTTCAGTTGGGTTGTTCTATCACATCTGTGCTTCCGAAGCTCAGATGAGCATTGCTGGATTGATTGCTTCAAAGCCTCCTCTTCCAGTGCTATATCTGTAATGTGACTTATTTTCTGCCTTTTTAATGTGTTAACAGTGGTGGAACCTTTTCTTCCCAGCATCTAACTACACGAAGTCATCAAAAAGAATAGGAAAATAGGAGTATGAAAAGTAGGGGGTCCTTAATTGGAAGGAGGAGGCAGAGACAGTAAGCAAATAACATTTAAAAATAAACTCAACAAAAGAGGGATAATAGTTTACCATGGTAAAATACCATAATGGTTCATCAAAACTCTTCTTAGCACTTTAAAAATGTAAGTTAACAAGGCCCTTTCACAAGCCTTTAGCTTTTAGGATGAAGTCATTCAATTGTTAATGAAGTGCAGTATGTTGTACAAGTCTAAGACAAATGGGGTTTTATTAAGTTGTCCTTAAATTGAGCGACAAAACAAATGTGATGTCTCTACTGTCTCTTGTTAACCCTGCTTAGAGAACTCTGCTGAAAACCACTGAAGATGTATAACAAACCAGACCTAATCAGCCCCTCGCTGGTGTCGCTCTTCTTAATTTATATCCTGACACATTGTAAGCACTGTTAATGTGATCTGTTATATCTGTGTTATTTCTTCATTATAGAGTACACTTCTAATTTATGGCTTTATTACTTGAAGAGAACCTCCCAGATCGAAGGAAACTAAGATGAGGCTCTACTCATTCAATGTGCAAGATGTCTAAAGTAAAAAAAAAGTTAGACCTAAGAATGGCTTATATCAGTAAAATCTTATTCTCATTTTCAATAAATCCAATTAATTTGAAAGGAAAGATGGTTGGAGAAAACAAAAATAATAATAAAACCAACAAAATACAGAAAAAACACACAAACAAAACAAACCCAAACAAACCCAACAAACGTGAATACATTCTAAGATGGTAAAATTAAACACATAAATTTGGTACCTGGCTTATGAAAGACCTCAAAAAAAACCCAAACCACAAACCAACCCCTAGTCTTGCACCTCTCCTGGAGCTGATGAAAGTTACTGACCTATCAAACTGATACCAGAATCTTAAAGTCCTGAATTTTAAGACAGTTTGGACTTTCAGGTTCTGTTCCATCTCTTAATGTTTAATACATAAAGTTCTGTACCCTTCAGAAGTCAAAATACACACTTGAAATACCAGCCTCAAATCCTACTGAAGTGTGTGACAGGTGTGTATCAATATATAACATTTTAGAAATGCTTTTGACCTGAATGAGTAGATATGAGGGGCAGAGGCAGTCCAAAGGGTGAAACATGGGCAGCTCTTCATGTTTTATCTCCTTTGTGTGAAGATGAAAACATTTCAGAACTGGAACACATAACATTTCAGAGAAATAATTTAAACGTGACACATTGCAAACCAGAAACTCAACTTTTAACAATGAAGATAAGAAAACATTTCCAAACATACTTTCATCATATTCCCATCCTGCCCATATGCAGTAAGTGACGTGATCACAAATTGCTACTTATTGCTTGAAGGCTGGAAGTGCATTTCAAATATAGAAAATTACAATGATTATTAAATATGGTTTTAAAACTTTTTATGTATTTAAAATGCACTCTTAACTTTCAGAATAAATACCAAAAAAATCTGAAGACTGCTTACTTTAACTGAATTTGTAATCTGTGTTAAATTATGGAATAAAAATGTTCAAAAGAAAAAGCAGGAGATGTTGAACTATTAAGTGGTAAAATAGACACCTGACCATGTTTCACTGTGCTGCAAGAAAAGCTAACGATATTGCTGCACTAGAAAACCAGGAGATTTGAGTCTACATCTGTCTCTGCTGACCTTTGACCTGTGAGTTAGTCTTTATGTATTTGTGAAGTTGGTTGTGGTTTGTTGTTTGTTTGGTTTTTGTTTGTTTAGTTTTGTTATTTTTGTGGGGTTTGTTTGTTTTTGTTTGTTTGTGTTTGTTTGTTTGTTTGTTTTTTCTTTCCTTCCCTGCTTTAATAATTTGACTTGTAGAGTCTTCCCAGACAAGGATTGTTACTCAGTGCATTAGCATCTAACTCTGGTGTGCTGTGATCTCTGGGAGGGACCTGGACTTTACCTAGAGTGCTCAGAAACCTAGACTGGCCCTAGCTGTGCCTGCCCAAAGTGTGGGTGGAATGCTTTGTGGTGTTAGCAACTCAGTGTCTCTTTGCACTGTATGATCAGATCTCAGTCCCACAAATGTACTTCAAGTACAAGGATGGTCCAATTATACTCCATAGGTTGGTTTTTTTTTAGTTGAAGGATAAGACACAGGATTGTTTGTGTGTTTTGTGTAGCTGAGAAGGACAATGGTGATAAGTCTGATAGAGAATGATATTGTAATGGAAAACAGTAGCAAATGTGACTGTTCCCATCTAAAAGTAATGACAAGTGTCTATTTTTGGAACTTGAAAAATGAGTAAGCAGAAGTAAGACTCTGTTCCTTCCTCAGCATGAGGTCATCCATGCCTTAGTTTCTTCCTCTTTGTGGTAGTGGTTTTGATGTAATCATATGCTATATATTGGCTTTTCTAAACGGTATTTCTCCACTTTGTTTTAATTGTACTGAAATAGATAAAATCCCCATACTTGTGTAGGCTTACTTGTGTGTATATGTAACTCCCACAGAAAATACGTATACTTTCTGTGTTTACGAAAATGCACCTTTCTTTTCTTACCCATGGTTGCTAAGCCTTTTTTTTTTTCTTTTTTTTTTGTGTGTGTGTGTGTGAGGGTTACTTTGGCTGTTTTACACTCAGTCCTGTGACAAAATATGCTATCTTAGATCTGTATTCTTTTCAAGGGGATTTTTCTTCTCTAAAGGCAATCACATGCTGCTGCTTCTTTACCTTTAACCTTTGTAGTGTGTTTTTTGCTTTGCATGTCCTTCCCCAGCTCTGCTCTTTCTGTGCTCTATTGAGAAATTTCTTTTCATGTGATAGCTACTTCTTACTTGCGTGATGCTTCTTGCTTCAACTCTGAGAATCAAATATCAGTTACTGTGTCAAGATGATTCAATAAATTTCTTTATTTCTATCCTTTGTGTTTCCAGGGTTCAAAGTCGCCTGGCTCTGCATGTGCACTAGACAGGGTCATCCTGTATTGTGTAGGCTGTATCAGGTGGTTGATCCATTAGGTGGTCTCAGAATGTGTCTGATGAGTATCAGTAGAATGGAAAAGTGGCTGCACCAGTTTTCTCTAAAATAAACAAAGAAACTTTCTTTATGTTATTCCCTAATATGCAATATAGAAAATTTAGATTTAGTTCCTGTATGTACTTGAGAAAGTTTAAAATATGTATCTTTTTGAAGAGTGTAGTAACTACCAAATTATCTCCACACCCCCCCCCCCAATTTGGACACACACTATTATTCCTACTTCTGGTGTAAAGTTGCTCTTTCAATGGGGGGGGGGGAGAAAAAAAAAAAATTCACATGTCACTGGAGTATTAAAAGAGAATGGAAAAGGAAGCTTAACCATTTACCCTAGAGGTTAGGAAATGTGTTTGTGAAAAATGGAGGATTGTTTCTTTGAAGAACAATGTATTTCTGTTTTAATTCTACAGTTTGCTGGTGCCAAGATGGTTAATCATAACTGTGTTGGTGGAACCAAGACACATACAATTCGGAGAAAACAGGCTGCCATTATAACACTGAGATTTAGAATTCAAGTAGTATGGATGGCACAGCTATAAAAACTATTCTAGAAGTACCTGCAGGCTTATTCTTAAGGCACAACCAACTTTAATAAAAGTGTACTTATGTAGGAAGCTGATGGGTGATAACCCATTGCACTACAATACTATCTTTTATTTTCTTTTTTTTCCCCATTTAATTATTTAAATAAAAGGAATTTGTTTAACAAAACACTGTCTGGTACACAGAAGTATGTAATTTAACACATCTTATTATCTAATAGCTCTATACTTTTATCAGCTCATCAGGGTCTTCTGTTTTCCTCCTGGTTACACTGTGATTACATTCTTTTATCAGATATTAATTTAAAAGAACTACAGTGAATTTAGGTAATATTTTGTGTTTAAGTATGAATTGCATTTTAATAACTTCTACAACAATGCTTCTTATTTTTAATAAAAGTGATATTCTGGAAGCAAGGTTTCTTAACTGCACAGAAGAGAGTAGCTTGTATTTTTCTCCCACCTGTGTTGATAGAGCTCCACTACTTGGGAATCAGACACAGTAAATTAACAAAATAAAGCTACATAAATGGCATATTGTGCTGTGACTAAGGGCAAACAATATTAGGTGCTAATTTGTATGCTGAGGCATGTTTCTGCAAACATTTATGTATGTGAGTACATTTACCATGTGCATGAATTTACTGGGATCCTTTAGTGTTTGCATTATCAGGGCAAAGCAGAGAGCAACTGGAGTCTACTCCACATGTCTAAAATAGAGACATTTGAGTACTGAGGTACTGGTAGAACTGCTGCAAACTGTTTCAAATCCATAGGACACTTCCTCAATCTCATTTGAGAGTAAAACCTAAAAGGGTTAGAGGATCTGTATGAGCACCATATTTAATCCTGCTTTAATGTTGTTTCCATTATTATGAACAAGTAATAACAAAATAATGTTGTTTCCTTACTGTGTTTCCCTGGGAAAGAACCAGCAGGACAGTGGTAGTGATCTGGGAAAGCTAAATATGACTGGTGTGTGTGTGTGTCAGAAAGGAAGTGTTCTGGCAAGTGCCATTTTAAGAAAAATTTGCATAGTTACAGCATGATAAATTTAACCATACACTACAGATGAGTCTCAGATACATCTCAGATGCTTTCTAGATCTCCCAGAACACTTCCTGCAGAAAGCTTTTCAGAAGTGTAACTTTCAAACTCTAGTGAGAGTGCAATTGTACTTCCCTGCTTTATATTAACAAAAACTCTGGAAAGGACAAATTCAATTAATAAAACTGTTCCAAAAAAAAAAAAAGTGAACAAACCCCCTCAAAACATAAAAAGGAGAATTCTAGGTGGACTCCTACTTGGACCATCCTCATTAAGTAATAAAGCCAGTGTCTTCCTTAAGCCACATGCATTGCATGTGACTGAATAATTTATCTTTAAATGACTTTAACTGTAAATCTGTATGCTGCCAATATTATTTGTAGTTGTCATGATTCATGTTTACAGCTGCCAGTTATCCCCCAACCATCCAGTTTAAATATTATGTGTGGGGGAGGAATTAGAGAAGTGCTTACTGAAAACCTAATTAACACTCTGATGCATTTAAGGTGAACTCCTTGTTCCTTAAATGTCTGAATATGCATAATAGCAGCCATCCAGGGGGAGGATTCAGTGTCTGTTTTAGGAAATACTTCCCTAATATCCACTACTGTTGGCTTTGAAAGATTCATTTAGGTGGTTGTGAGGATTTTGAAGAACATGATGAAATTTCTAACTCCACCTTACTGCATGTCTTCCCGTGCCCCTTAGACAAAGTTGGAAGGCCCAGATCCCTAGTTTGCTTTGCTCAATGTTAGAGCATTTTAGTAAATAGATGCTGGTTTAGGATTTTGGAAAGATTAACTTAGTGAGGACCTGGAATTTGTACATTGCTTCTCCAGTTTCTGAAGTACAGTTGTCAGTATCTCTTGGGTTCCCACTGCCTCAGAGAAACTGGTCCATGATGTTTTATGACAGAACTAGGATACTTGTATGACTTAAGGCTGAGCTCTCTAAGTAATAAAGCTATGGCAGATCTAGTACCAAAATCACAAGGCTGGCAGTAGAGTGAGCTTAAGAGAAATGTCTAAATTATTAGAGCAAAAAAGAATAGGTTATTTGTTAGTAGACTAATAACCAGAGAAGTCAAGCTGTTCTATCACACAATTGCCCCAATTTTGATTTGACGTAATCGTAGGGTCTGACCTGAAACCTGTTTAACCAATGGAGGTAGATAATAAACATTAGCTTAGGCAAGAAGAAAGGACAAAGTTTAATCTTTCCAGTTACACAGTCTCTGAAACTGTGTCTGACAGTAAATGCTGAGGCAGCTTCTTCCCTAGTCCTTGGTGAACCCTGATTCAGGATTTTCCAAACTAGAATGGATGCTCTGGTGCCTTTGCCACTTCTTCCCCTCTCCATCTGTGAATCTTTCCAAATCACCTTTTAAGCCCAGTAAACTTTTGGCATCCAGAGGATGCCCCAGTGAGGTCTGCAGCTTACTTATGCCTTGTGCAAGGACTTGCTGCCTGTTCACTGTTGTGGTTGGTGCTTCCTGGCTTCAGCTGATGGCATGGGGTTTGATGAAAGACATCAGGAAATGGATCCTTCTTTATTCAACTTCTGCTATGCTCATAATTTTTAAATTTTATCATATCTTGTCTGTTTTAACAGCTAGTGAATTAATTTGTTTTACAAAATAGCAGTTACATGTTCTTATTGCTGTTTTTTATTATTATTATTTTAATAGATACATTGCATCTATTCATTGGGAAAGCAGAACTTTACAACAGTAATAAAAATAAAAATCTGTGGAGGCTTTTTCTTCAAGTGGCACTTTTTCCTGGTCTTATTTGCTTAAAAGTCTTTAAGAATTAGTATAAACCTGCTTCTGTTCATCCAGGCATGGCCCTAGATGTGGTATCATAAACTGGGTATGCTTTTACCAGAACTGTTGAAGGCATTGCTTGCTGCAATTACCAGTTGCTCTCTGCTGTCCTGGGTGGACAGTATCACTTGGTTAGGGAAGAATTGTTTTTAAGGGCTGTTTTGTGTGCATGTGTTTTGTTTTTTAACTCTTTTTACTTGAAGCTTTGAGTGGAACTGAAGAACTGCCACACCAGTGATTGCAGGTTGTATAATCCCCATCAGGAGGCAGAGATGGAGTTGCAGTGGTCTTGTCTCAAGCTACACCCCCTGACAGACTCTCACCACCTCAGTAGGCAGTTGTTCATGTATGAACATACATAATTCTGTAGTGATGTTATATTTATAAGGAAAAGACCCCTTGACACAGGCAAACTGGCTAAAGTCCATAGGGGGTAATTTCAAAGATAAAAATGCTGTTTACCACCTGAATTGTAGCCATAACTTTGCAGACCTTCCCCTGCAGGACTAAACCATACCCTCTTTTTTCACAGGCCTCGTTAAGGTTTACAAAATTAAGTGAAGTTCAGTTTAGTAAGTTGGAATAATGAGCACTGCCATTGCTACTTCAATATGCAGGCAACTGAATTTGTACAGTGTCTTTTGTGATTTTTTGAAAGTATCAGTAAGAATGAGTCTGGTTACTTAGAGCTCTGCAGTACTTCAGTAGGATTCCAGTAGGAATCCTCTATATGCAAGTTAATTTGCTTAACTTGTCCCTTTTCAGCTGTTATTTATAGCATTGCTACAGGTCAGGACATTTGAAATTGAGCTCCCCAAGGTGAGCACTGTTGTGTTCTTATTTATTACACTTTCGTGTATCCATTTCAGTCCTTCCTCTATTAATAAAATGTGTGAATGACTGTGTACTGTAACTTTCATACTGTGAAAGAGATGAGAGCTGCAGCAGTGAATTGGAGAAATCAAGGGCTGAAATCTTGTAGGCATGAAATATAAGTTTTGTACCACAACAACACAGAGAATTTTCATGAGGCTGTGTCCCAGGGATGAACTTACTCCTGCTTCCTCTGCGAACCTTTAAACTTACAGCATAACACCAGAGAGACCATAACTTGGGTGTCTTCTGTCAGGCCCACTTAAGAATTCTGGTATTCTTAACCTTTCAGTGCAAGTGAGAGCAAATGCTGTCCATGGGGAAAAGCAGAGGCTTAATTAACAGAAAAAAATCAGGAGAATTCTAAGATTTAGGTAGAGGTGTGTTGTGTTTGGGGAGGGGTTTAACACAAAGCACAGTTGTAAGAACACATTTTACTATCTAATTTTATTAGCTATTTTTTACTTGTGTGTTTAGTTAAGTATGTAATAAGGCACAAAACTGTTAAAAGCAAATAGGAAATTAAAAAAACAATCGTTATGCCTACCTGTATTTTACAAACCAGCACTTTTATTGCTACCTCATTTTGCATATATGTGTATTTTTGCAGGCTTTTTTTCATGCATGCATTTATTGCATTACGTAACTGGAAGGCAAGTGGAACAGAACATGTATTAAAACAATCTGCTACTGGTGGTTTGAGTGGGGTATCAAATTTGGTTTAAAGTAATACTAGATTTTTGTCAAAAAGGCAAAATGGACTGCCCAGGGAGATGGTGGAGTTGCCATCCCTGCAGGTCTTTAAGGAAAGATTGGACGTGGCACATAGTGACATGGTCTACAGAGACCTTATTGTACTTAAAGGGGCCCCTCCTCTTCTCCAGACTGAACAGTCCCAGCTCTCTCAGCCTTTCCTCATATGAATGATGCTTCAGTCCCTTAATTGTCTTTGTGAAGTCTTTTGGACCTGATTAATATTTCAGTGGATGGACCACCAGACTTTGTATTTTAAGTTTTTGACAAATATAGCCTCCTGGGGCTCTAGTTAAACCACTGAATACTTAACAGATGCATACAGATGAACTGGGAAATACTGAAATGACTTAGGCCAAACTAATGTAACTAACCAGTGGAAGCAGAAGATGTAATAGCTGCTATGTCTAGATAATAATCAGAAGTTCAGCTTTTCTATTTTCAAAGAGTAAAAAGAACATGCTTGCTATTAGGTCTTGGAATAAGTTACCTACAGCTGCCAAAGATCAGCCACTTGAAGAGGTAAAATGACATGGTTTTTAAATTCTTTTTGTCCTGCTAATGACATCAGTGATGTGCATTCCATAGAGATTGCCTAACACAGGCAAGAAATTTTCTCCAGTTTGCTGACTTTTCACTCCACTGTTGACCGTTAAAAAGAAGAATAAAATAGCCCACAGTGCCAAAGATAATCTGGTTTTGATTACATTCAGAGCTCAGGGGAAGAAGTCACAAAACAAACCCCTTCCCAGGAAAAAGAAAACAAAACCAACAAACAAACCCAATGAAAAACAGTGATTTACCCAGGCAGAAAATGTGTGTATATTTATTTTGAGCTACAACTACATATCCAGATTCAATTTGAGAATTAGTTTGGGGAAAGAAAAGAAAGTTTTGAAATGTCAAAATAATTCTACTTGACCATTCTGAACCGAAACATTTCTGGTTTCTAAAGCCAGCCAGTGGCTAGGGAACTGACCTGTAATCTTTTTCTAATTCGTAAGATGGAGTTGAACTGAGGCATCTTATGCCTCTCAAAAGTAGCCAGAGGCCTTCTGAGATGGACCTTTCTCCGATTCATCAGCTGAAACCCTTCTACTATCTAGATCAAACCTAACTATTCAAAAAAGAACAAAAGAGAGACTCAGTAGCCTGTCACATGTAGTGTGTTTATAAAGAGAGAACGAGAAGGGGGGAAAATAACCCAAACGCTTCTATTCTGGGTTATTTGATCTGAATCTGTTTCTTTGATTTTTCAAGTCAGTAGCTAAATTGAAAAATCAGTTATTTACACATCTCCAGCTACATGCTTCTCTCTTGCCAGCCCGTTGTTGGATATGGGCATTTCAACTACTTCCTTTCTTGCCCAACATACTCAACCTCCCATCCCTCACCATGCTTTTATGTGGCAGACTGTGTGACAGCTTAATGGAGAGAGTCCTTGTGGAAAACCTGCAGCCCTCCTGGGATCTCTCTTCATTACCAAAGAGACAGAAAGGAGTCAGAAGTCAGTCCTTTTTTTTTTCTGCACAATCACTGAGTATTTATAAGCAGTTTATTTATGAAGCAATACGAAAAATCAGTGGAACAATGTCTGTGGAAGATTAAGATATCAGAGGTTTGGCTAGAGGTTGGGAATTGGGTTACTTGCATATTATTCCATTGAAATGACAGTCTTAACTCTGTGTGTTAAAGCAGAAGTGGGTATGAAGAAAAGGAAATTTTTTAGTTTTGCTTAAGATTCCTAGCTTTAAGGACAGGCACTCTCTTGCCTTGCACATTTTGCTGGCCTCACCAGTAGAGGTGTTCAAGGGGAAACTTGGTGCAACATTTAGGTTGCAGTGTCACATGTGAAGGCATCTGGGCAAGATAACCTGAGAAACCCCTTCTCACCAGAGCCATTGGAATCCTACAGCCTAAATGATTGGTGGAGTTTCTTTAATACAAATTTTGCTCAAACTCAAATTAGCACCATCTCCATCCTAACACCTTAGAAGGGGATACTGACTGAGTGCCATCCTGTATTCTTAGTGTTGATAAATTCTTTCCAACACACAAAGATCAAATGTACAGGATTATTCAAACATTTCTTTGCTGTTCTTTGCTTAATAAAACAAGTGAAAAGCAATTGTGCATCTAAAAGACATAGTGCTATTCACAAAGCATATTACTTCTTTGGACTCCCCAAATTCTAATTAGAACTTTACAAAGCAATAACAAAGATAGTAACTGGATTCTAAACTAATAATTCTAAGCTCAGTGCAAACCGGAAAGCCCCAGTGCCAGTAAAATGATACAAGACACCTGTTTTATATGGTACACATCAAAAGCAAGCCCCAAGGACAATAACTTTTAATATAATCATTATTAAATGTTTATTAGCCAAAGCTCAAAATACCAAGAAATGTATTGTAGTGGAGAAACAACTATCTCCCAGACACACAAAATCTTTCTATTGTAATGAATAAACTTTGGTTGCCAATAATCTTCTGGCCCAAGGTAGCAAGTGTTATTACTGTACTTAGAAAGTAATGAAAGCGTATTTCTTATCATTCAATTTTCCTGTTTATAATTTAAAGTGCACTCCTGTTCATCTATTTGTTTGAAATTAAATTCTTAAATTAAATACTTTATAGCTTTTTCATTCTCCTGGAGATAACAAAATTACTGATTCAAAAAAAGTCTGCTCAAAAAATCTAGAGGGATTCAAATGCAGAAACTCTGGAAAAGTTCATTAATGTTTTGAAGATACACAACTGTAGCTTGAGTATGTCTGGTTATTTTTTTTTTTAATCTTGGTTCTTGCAATGAACAAAACAGAACTGGGTTGAAATCCATACGAAATCTTCAAACTTCTTGTTCCTGTTTTACAAGGAATGACTACCCAGCTGTATGGAGCTGTATCTTGCATGCTTCTTCAGGCCCGCTTTGATGTACCGCTGAGTATAGACTGGGACAGGGAATTGAACTTGGATGTCCCATATCTTAAAAGAAGGGCAAAGCAATAGTAAATAATGTCTGTATAGGACTTCCCACAGTAAGAAAGGAGGGTAGGAACAAAGCCTTTCTTGTAATTAGTGTTGTTGTGATAGACCACACATATGAAGTCTCTTTTTGTTTGCTGCTGAGATTTAATTGCGATCACCTAACAAGGAGGTGGGTCTGATTTAGGTAGAGGGTTTTAAACTGGAGGTGGTGCTTGAAGTGATATGATAGTAAACTGAAAATCTGTAGGTATCAGTTTCTGGTCTTCCCTGCTGCTAGGGCAACAGTAATGGAAGCTGGAGTTGTTTCTTAGGGTGGTGCTCTGCATCTGCCATAAACTCCTTAGCTTTGGGTATAGCTTGGTCTGGAGATGATGTTAGTGCTCCTGGAGGCAAAAGAAATCCTGCTAGAATGGTACATCTTGTGGTATGAAGGGGCTCGTTAATCCAGAACAGCAGATACTAAGCAGCAGTTGTAAGAGTAGGTTCAGAGGACCCTTGAATTAAGTGATTGCTGCTGATTCAAATTAAACAAAAGCAAAAGCCACTGAGCAGCAATAGTGGTTTTGGGTTGTGTGGGAATTTTTTGGTGGCTTGTTTTTTGTTTGTTTGTTTTTGGCTTTTTTAAGACTGATCTTTGATAAGTTAGTAGAATTAACTATTGAAATCAGGTAGTTCTTTAAAACTTCATCATTACTGTAAAAAGGTGAAAAATCGTTGGACAAGAACTTCTATAACTGAACAAATGAAAGCAGGATTTTGGTATTAATCAGAGCATGTGAGAGGAAGAAAAAGGAGACAATATTTGAGAGAGAAAATAACCACTGCTGTAAATAAGAAGTAGATTCATACATGACAAAGTAACAGACCCAAGTACATTAGTGTTGAAATACAATAGGTTTTTAGAGCAGTTTTTGGACGAGGTTGCTGCATTACCTAAGGCAGAAATTGGTAACTATCTACTACAACACTTAACTTTAAGGCACTTACAGGAGATGAAAAGATACTTCAGTTTGTCTTGCGGCTTTCTAATGTTTTCCATGTCTTCCTTGGGTGTTCTAATAGCTTGGAAAAGCTGGAGCTCTGGCATTTTCACCTACGGTCTTGTTATTTCTTGTGCAGCAGCATTGCCCCTTTTCTTTCCCTTCCCAGAGCTTGATGTTGCAGGAGTGCATGCAAAGTGCTTGCTAGACTGAAATCCCACCTATCTGTAACATACTTTTGATGATTCAAGTCAGAATTGAGTATCAAAGTAATAATTTTCTTTAACAAGAAGCATCCTATGAGGTACTGAGAGCCCTTCACCTTCCAGGAACATAAATAAAAGCTGGCAGCACCTTGTTGTGTTGAGAACTTTGCATTTAAAATGTAGACACCTTATTTGTGAGAAATGGACTAGACCTTTTTCAAGGAGACAGTGAATTTAAAACCTTAGCGTGGGATACTTCATTTCACATTCTCTTATTCTCTTTTTCATGGGTTTCTTTTAATTCCTGATTATGGCAATCAACTACGTGCTCTTGAGATAGATGTGGTCTGACAAGAAGCATATGGGACAAAATGTATTTTAGAGAATATTTTCTTCCTCTTCATTCAGTCTACTTTTAAGGTTCACTGGAAGGGGAATTTGTCTCTAACCCAACATAAATTAATTATTTATTATTAAATGGCAGGTCTACTCATGTAAGTAAGTCTGTATAATTCTCATTATGAAATACGTGGTTTCAGCTTCAGTAATTTTCAGAATGTGTACACTCAGATTACAGGGACACAGAGAGGTTTATTTCAAAACCGCCAAGAACACAGTAATGTAAATTGGTGTGGGTAATTTCTATTTTATGCATCATCGATGATGGCAAAGATTGTGTTAGATAAGTTGTGTTGCAGCCGTGCAACCATTACAGTTTGTCTTCAGAATGCTCATTGAACTCCCAGGCCTTGCATGGAGCTGTTGGTATTTCTGGTACAGAAGATGGAATAGAATTTTTCGGCTGTGTTGGCTCAACAGCTTTATAGAAGTAAAAGAATCAATTAAACCAGTACTTTTCCCAGTTTTGTGAGATAACAGCACAGATTTGCGAGGTAAGAAGGTATTGTTTCTATATTTAATAGGGCAGAATTATACTTTGATGAATGGATGTTTGAGAAGCAGGAGTGTACCAGTTTAATTTGAACAGAAAGCAGAATTTGGAAATAATGTTAAGAGTGGGATAACGTTACCTTTTTGTTTGCACAGATGATTTAAAAGTGTAATTGCTTTAAACTGTGGTTTCATGAGTCTGAAGTTGGTTATAGACTAGTGGCTGCAGTAAGGCAATACAGTTCATCTTGCATGTTATTTCTGAACCATTCATGCAGCTCTGCTGCATCACACAGAACTGCTGCAAATCTGTCAGGAAAAAAATATCACCTGATGCTGTTTCTTGTTAGACATAATTTTGAAATACACACACAACTCAGAATAAATCTTAATGCTTGAGGTAAGCATGAAGTACAAAGTTCTGATATCTATAGCAAATAAAGACTTGAATGTGCCATGGGGAATGTTCTAGATGCTGGACAATTCTTACCACTCCCCCAGGACATACGTAGCAGGTGAAATGCAAAGCTCCCGTGGAGTCCTTTAATATTACTTCAGGCTCCTCTAGAAGTGCTACACTCTGACAGTGTAGTCAGTAGGGGTGCCCAGTTCACGCCTATGGGTTGACATGTCTCTGAGATGACATCAGTGGGCTCATACTGTAAGGGTAGGTTTTTGTAATGTGGGCACCTGTCTACTCAGGAATGGGCAGAGACCAAGGAGTTTTGAACTAAGTCACTCAAGATCTGTGAGTGGTAATGAATTTCATGCTAGAGGCACTATTTAATCAAGCAGCTCTTGTGATTGCACACAACTATGAGATGCTGTGTCTTTAAGAAATGGAGGGTTTTAACAAGCATGAATTTTTAATGTAAACCCACAAATTATTAGATTTTTAAAGTTTTTTTACAAGCAAAACACCTTTACTTTAAAGTAGGTTTAACTATTTATCATAAGAACCACTACAGCCTCAAACATCCAAAGCAGGTCTGATGTGGAATTGGGGAAGAAGTGTGAATTTACCTCCAAAAGCAGCGAAAACTCACTGCTGGCCTCCCTGCTTTGGATTTTTGCTCTCCAGGTGCTCATGGATACCCAGCTGAGAATGCTTCATTCCTTTTCGGGTCTGGGGTGTGCATGGTTTTTTCACCCAGTATCTCTTGAGTCCTGTGTTTGGTTGGTATTCTTGGAGAATGCTTATGAAAAACCCAGTGGGTTTGCATACTCAGTGTGGAGTAAAAGTCTGTTTTTCTTTCCAAGTGCATCTAGAGAAGGCAGAGGTGGAGACAATTGGCAATAGCCCATCTAATCTTTTAACACCTAGGTAGTTATCTCCAGAGTTAGCTGTGCCTGCCTCTGTGAGCTAGGTACAACTTGCAGACCTTTGGGTATGCTTTTTACCTCCCCTGTTGCAGCAGTGTTGCCATGCAGAAAAGCAAATTCCTTTCGAATTCTGGAACCGGAACAGCATGGGAGTGTCTGACTGACTTGTTTGGGATTTGGAGATGGGGATTTTGCTGCAGTGTTTTTTAGAACAAAATTACTTTGACTGCCATTTAAATCATACTGACCTAGTCCTTGCTAGTCTTTATTGGAAATAAGCATCAATATTTCAACTTAGTTAACTTTGTTCTTAGAGTGGTATATTGCACATTCTTATTACTTATCTTTGTTTACTTATTATCTTTACACAGAAATGTGCTTTGATATGGAAAGTGTTATACTAAGCCCAACTTCAAATGCCTGTATAGAAATGTTTGTTAGTAACATTGTAACTTACCACATAGCATTTAAGTTAACACCTGCAATCAGTGTGTTATGGGCAAATTCTACTTATGTTGTGTTTACTTGACTTGGGTATTACCAAAAAAAAGTTCTCTTTTTGCTTTTTTCAGAGTTTTTCAGGTTTTGATTCTGATGAATTGTCTGTGTATTGTACCACTGTTACTTACCAGAGGCATTGCTTTAATGAGATGCATAATAAAAGCATCATCAATTTATATTAGATATTCCCCAGCTCCCTTTACACTGATTCCCAAACTAAGTAGAATCAGTCTTAGAGCCATAAATGCTAATTTTTGTTGATGGCAACCATCCGGAAATTAGCAAACAATGCTGATATTCCTATGATTAAAAAAGACAGTAAAAATAACAAATAGTGTGGTTGTATTGTGTCTGGAGACTCAGACTTTTTTTAATCCTCTTTTGTAACCAAAGCAAACTGATTGGAAAGAGTGATGCTAGACTTGATCTACTAGAAGTTTGCATTGTGAAATTAGGAATAGTTGTTACTGTGCTGTTTCTTGGTATTATAGTGTTTGTCACTTGTTCAGTAGTTTGGCTGCTGATCTAGTGCTTTCCTTCCTATGTAAGTCTTACCTTCTATTTGCCCTTATAAAGGACAAATATCTGCTTCTCCTATCCACATCTAGTTATGGATGTGGAGGTTCTGAGCTGCTGAAGTAGCAGGGAAGCTTGGCCACTTCTCAAACTCCACAAAGGTACAGTGTGAATGTGATAGAGAGTTTAGTACTAGATTTGATTTGGAACAGGATGCTTTCCTCCCCTCCTGTTGGTCGTCTGTCTTGGGACTATTTAGAAAAGTTCATGATATTGAACGCCTGCAATAAATTACCAGTGACTGTAGAGGAATGAGAAAAGGGAGATAAGGGAAATTTGAGCATTTGAGGAAGCTGATCTCTGATGCATGACAGATCTTCAACTTTCATATCTTTCCTGCATAGTGTCACATGTTTAGGGTCAGGACAGCCCCTTAGACCTATAGCAGATGCTCTCTGTTAACTGCCTGCCCTTCCTCCCTAAAGGGGAAGAGAAGAGGAATAAGGGAGAGAGGCTTAGTCATTAGAAAAGGAAACTAGAACAGCTTTAATGATAATAATAATAGAATAGAATATGTACAAATAGATACAAAACCAGTATGGAACCCAACCCCCCGATGGTAATTACATCACCATCACCACTGATGCTGTGGAGCAGGCACCAGGGCGTCCCAGACTGGGCCCCACAGCAGACGGGAGCAGTGGCCTTGGTCTGCACACCAATCCTTGGTGCAAACTCTAAACATGGGGTGTTTTCACTGTTAGAAGCAGACACTGCCTGTGAAAACATTCTGCTAACTTCAGACAGTGCAGTTAGTTAGAAGAACTGAGATTAAAAGTAAAATCACTGAACAGAACCAGCTCTGTTCTCACCCAAACCAGGACATGTAGCGTTGCTCCTTGGAACTGCTTTGAGATCCACCATCTTGGTGTCACTCTGAAAAGCAAAGAAAAGCAGGTTGGCTTTCGCATCATGGCTCTCAGCCTGAGCCCTTTCTGGGCAACAGTTCCCCTGTTTGCAGGGGAGTTACCTTTCTTCTGTGAGGGTCAAGTGGGAAGCACAGGAGTCTTCTGACAGCTTACTATGGTTGTGGAGTCTGGTGCAGTGCAAATGCAAGCTTACAATTCAGCTTGGCTTTTTGAGCCTATTACTTTTTCAGTCATACTGAAATGAAGTGTCAGTTACAGTTAAACACAAATGTGTCACTCATACCTGTGTTTAAGCACAACCAATTAATTATCATTAATAAGATTAAATAGAAGTTCGTTAAGGTTTTGTTTGTATCTTTTTTTTTCTATTTCAGAAAGACATCTTACAGTTCTGTCTGGCTTTTATTTTTTCCTTTCCTAAAAAGACAGAGAGCATATAGTGTTGATCCTGTACTTCTGAAAAACAGGCTACTTATTTAGACTGCTAGAGTCCTAGAAAATAACAACCAGAAATGAGGCTTGGTGACTGACTGCTGATGTAAATAATTTTGTGTAAGTTATTTATAGATCACATGTATAAAGCTGCAATGTTGACCTTTTTTTCCTGTACAATGCGCACTACCAAAACATATGATTTGCACTAATTTGTAAATTTAAGTGGCAATATTTACTTGGCAGAGCTGACAAGTGGGAAGTAATTGATAAAAACTAAAAGAACTGAATGACTACTTCATTTAATAGAATCTGGAGACAATTTAAAAGTCATTGTGGAAAACAGCAAGAAGTCAGCATTTAGGTGGCCTGACGCTGAAGGACTCGCTTGAACTGATTCTAGTTAGCAGTATTGTAAACAATGAAAATGAACACCTGAAAAAGAGCAATTAAGAGTGAAACTACTAAACGGTCAACTTTTTCCACTATTCTAACACTTAAATACTGAATAATGTTGTACTGACAAAAACCCAATCCTTTGGATTAATATTGCTGAAACAAGATTTTTGGATGAAGAAGCATAAATGTTTCTTTTTCTCAATGTATAATAGTATATAGAAGAAAAGAATATTGACTTTATTAAAGCATCCTGATAATTACAAAATGATCCCTGTAAAGTGAGCTTCAGGTTACAGTAATTGCTTTGCTTGAAAAGAACTGCTTCCTCTTAAGAGAAATACTAAAACAAAGTAAAACCACAGCTTATTCTAAAGTATCTGTTGGCAAGGAAATACTAGGTGAGTTAAAACACCGGAGTGTGTATTTTTTTTGTTTTTAGGAAATGCTGAAGGCTCACATATTCTCTCCTATTCTAAAAAACTTATAAAATGCTTCACAGCTTCCCAGTTTTAAGCATGGTAAGTTCCGTAGTTCTTCTGTATACAAACTTGATCCAACAAGACAATTCTCTTCCCTTACAGAAATATTGTAGAGGACTAGATCCTGTTAGAATTGGAGCAATAGATGAAATTCAGCAACAGAAATGGATAGAATTACTGGAAATTCACAAGTGGATCTCTGATGAATTTTCTACATTAGGTGCTTTTCTTCCACATCTTCTCATCCCAATTGATTATTACTGTCAACTCCCACTTGTGTCTTGTCAGAACTGGAAAAGTCCGACAATAATAATCAGTCCTACTTTGGAGATCTCCAGATAATTCCCAGATTTGATGTGGTCGTGAGTTAGTTTGGTTCTTTGTCTGATATGTCTTTGTTTATTACTGGAAGTATCTGCAAAAATCAGGCTCTTAACCTTGGCAGAAATAGCAATTAATACACATCAGAAATAAAACACTGTAGTAATGTTGTTGGTGTGGTTTTGTTGTTTTTTTTTTTTTTCCTTCCAGTAGAGAGGTTGCCAAAATTCAGTACTGGGAGGGGGAAAAAAGCCCTACAACATTTGCTGTCGTGTTGCATCTTTCTGCACTCTTTCATCCTGTCCCGTTTTCCTCTAAAGGATCTTTTTGTCCTCTCTAATTAAATAGCCATAAAGGTAGATCATGCCAACAAAAATGCAGTTGAAAAGAGGAAGTAACAGGAGAAGACAGCGGGAGCGATGGGAAATGAGTAGGGTCATTGTTAAAACCAAGTCCAACTTCAGACTGTATCTGTTCAGTTCCTGGCCTTCATTTCTTTCCCTCCTGAACAACAGACTTTTCTGACAGATCTGCAATGCTGATCATTAGCAAAGCCTGCAATCATGACCTGAGCTTTCTGTGGAAGTGCTAGAGCTGTGTTAACAGCTTGGAGTGTCTTGACCTGTTATGTCACTGACATGACAGGTAATTATGACAAATCCATTCCCTTATATAATAAAATGTATAAACAGTGAAAGACTTATTATGATTTTACTTGTAAAGAGAAATACAATAATATTTTCCAAGTTGCTGGATAAGTTATTTTATTTTAAATTCCATTAGTACCTGCCACTTTATTTTCTTTTAACTTACAGGTCCACATCCTAATTTAACTTGGATTCATGCTTGCTGCTATTGCTCCTGTGTGTGTGGGTGCACACAGGGTGTGTAGTTATAGACAGCTGTCTCAGATGGCTCTTAATGCCTACTTGCAAATACATACAAAGCAGACACAGTCACGGCCTGTTCAGAATTACACTGGAAGCAAGTGGCATCTTGCTGTGAAATTTATGCCGGCTTCTGACTTTGGGTTAGGGCCTAGAATCCCATGCAAAATGTAAAGCACATGAGTCGTGTAGCTCATTAAAAATGAAGCCCTAGATATATAATAAAAAATTTAGCTGTTTAGTAGCTAGATCACCAGTCATTAGAAATGTCAGTTGCAGTAATTCCAGATTTATTCATAGAGAGTTCACATCCACAGACAACTCCAAAGGGGCATACTTCCAATAAAAAGACAACCTTGAAGGCCAGCTTCCCATTGTATTTGATTTAGTTCTCATTTTTTCTTTACATATCTTGACACATAGTGGCCTGATTACGCTTTTGCCCTAGCTTGACAAAAACTAGTTCTGACGTGATGTGGTAAAATGAGAAGAAATTCTGATGTGGCTTAGAAGTTGCAAGTGAAATGTGCTGGGTCTTCCCAGCAAAGTGGAGAGTTTTTTGTAGCTGCTGGTCTCTGACAGTCTTTTGTAAGAGATTAATTATCTTTCTTCTTGATGTTGTGATTGCTGATCTTTAATATTAAAGATCAGCAGACTCGCAGGCATAGAGAGTGAGGAGGCTGGGCTTGGTGTCGTGACACGTACCTAAGTATAAATGAAACTGGGGAACACGAGAGAGCAAACTGACTGGTGTGCATATGTATTCCTCTAGGGCTGCATTCATCAAGCCAACCTTAGTAAGCTCAGGGAGACTGGGGAGGGCTGTTAGAGAACCTTTTTGAAGTATATGAAGCTTCTTCCTGAGAGTAATGGAGTTCCTTGGTTGGTAGGTACTGTTGACCCTTACCAACTCCAAACTCTCCATGGAAGGCATTGGGCATGTTTTCTTCTTTCCTCCCTATATTTTCTTCCATTTAATCTTTTTTCTCACCTACATGTTTTAAAGAGCTACACATCATCCTGTAGGTGGGCACACAACAAGAATGTCTAGACTTTCAAAATACCTTGCATCCTCTTCAATTTATGTGCAAACATCCAGCAAGATGAATGACAATTGTCATTACGCTGTTTGTAAGCAGTGTAAACAATCAAACAAAAAGAATTAAATTTCTGGCATTTCATGTCTGCTTCTCAGTATGCAGCCTACGGCTATGCAACCCCTGTGTGCATACAGCCCAAACAAGGAAAAGGAAGAAACTTCTTGTGTGAAGAAAAAATGGTTTATTAATAATCACAGGCCATTATCTGTCTGAGGTGGGGGAAGCCAGTTAGTTGCCTTTGGTACAGCCATAATTCGGTCCATTGAAAAATGCTGATCTTTGGGCCTGACAGTATGTTTCCAGAAGATAAACTGGGATCCAAATCTACAGCAGATTAAGTGCAAGGCACCTTAGAACAGCAAACAAGGAAGAAAGACTTAGAAAAAGTTTAAAAATAAAGTAGCTTGCCTTCTTTTTCTGATAGACTCAAACCCAGTCTAGAATAAAACTTTTCATTTGGATCAAGAAAGTAACCACTGAAAAATCATTTCTTTTGTAGTCTTCACATGAAGACTGCATATTTTTAGCAGCTGTTCCACATACAGTTCAAGCAAAGTGTGGACTTTGTGCAGAAGCTGTTGTTAGTGTTTTGCAGCTTCTGTCTATACTGGCTGGATGAGAAATTGATCAAAAGTTGCCTGACTTCCAAGCAGACCCAATCACTTAAGACTAATACCCTAATATATTCCACCTTATGTCAGTGTTTTCTGATATGGGCTCAATACCAGGCTGTGTTTGTTACCAGAATAAACTTACATTTAATTCAAAATCCTGTGTGAGTACAGATCGAATCATGTTCTTTAGTGTTCCATTCTCTTGATTCCTAAAGAATATATCTAATTTCACAACTTCTGCTGTTCCCATGTGTAGATAGGGAAACACGCGAGACTTTCTGGATACTCTGATGATAGCAGTGTTGTGATTGTCTCAGTGGTTTCCTAAACTGAGTAGCCTAACAAATTTAAGAGCTCTAATTTACCCAAACGGATGCAGATTAATATAGAATATGCCTGTTTCTGTGAACCAGGTGATTTTTTTTTTTTTTTTTTTTTTAGCTCATGGATTGTGAGCTTGTATGTGGTCAAGGTGAAGAGAAACAGTAAAATGCAAATCTGCATGGCATGACTGTGTCCCAGAGAGGATTCTCAGGTGCATGCTGTGTAAAGATACTTGTCTGAACACTCCAGAAACAATATTTTCAGATGAGTAAGTGTAAGCAAAAAAACCCTCAGGTTTGTCAATTACCTTTGAAAATATTTGTTTTAAGAACTTAAAAATAATAAATAAATAAATAAAAATAAAAAAAATCTTTAAAGTGTAGGCAAGCCTTGGGGGAGTTATTTTCTGCTAATGACACGGCCAGAAAAAGAGCTGAAACAGCAGAATTCCATTGCTAAAGTTCAGATTGATTGTCACTGTGTAATGCTGCTTTATAGCTTCTCTGGAACAAAGAAAATATTACCTTTTAAAGTATAGTTATAATTTAATATTCTAAGCTTGAAAGGAAAGAAAACAAATTCAACAGGCCTTCCTATTTTCAAAACTGACTTTATGAAATAGTGGTGTTTTTAAAAAATTTATATTCTATTTCAGCAGCCTTTTCTATCCAGACTGTAGCTTGTAGGTTTAGATTAGGTTCAGTGGAATAAACTAACATCTGATTTTTTTATTTGTAATGTTGCAAACTGTGAAGAAAAGGATCAAGGAACATTATTTATTTATTTATTAGATTTCTTTGTTATAGGCCTGATGAAAGAGACAAAACTTGAAAGGGAGTAAAAAGTTTGAGCCTTCATGTTTAGAGGTAGGGCTATTGAATAAAATAAGGCCTTAAAAGAGCTGTATTATCAACTTGTACAGTTTGTGTGGGTATGAAATAAATGGCAGTCAATTTAAATGAGAATTATGCTTGTTCAGAGTGGTCTAAGTCTGGCCCCTCCAATATGGGATCTCGAAGCACACAGGCATTTTTACGGCTTGTCTTGACACAGTCCTAAGTGTACTGTTGTATGTGGAAATCAGAGAGCCTGAGCTTAAGTATGTAGGTGTATGACATGGGTCAAACCAGTGTGGTAGCCTTAACTTTCACTCTACGGGTTATATTTCTATCAGCCTCCTCCAACTGCCACATATCTCGGTGCAGTCCTCTGGGCATGACCAGTGCTTGTCTCCAGCACGTCACCTGCTGAACCCCATGGGTTAGGGCAGTGATATGTGCTGCCACACCGCTTGTCCTCAGCAGCCTAAAGGCAGCTCCCAGCCCGTCTGCTGAACAATTACCTGGATAGAAATGCAGTGGGAAGCTGAACATCGTGTTCCAATCTGCTCTTTCTGATCAATCTAAAAAGCCCTGCAGTGCCTTCAGCATACTGTTAAAAGATGTGATCTACTCCTACTAGTATTCTTTCAGCCAGCAGCTGCTTCAGTCAAATGCTGGAATTAAACATTAATTCAATCTATAATGGCTTTTTCTTCAAACTGGGGTAATTTTAACTTCTGCTTACAAAACAAAATATTTTATGCCAAAAATTATGCGCATGAGTACCCTTAAAGAGAAAGCTTTTTCACACTTATGACTTGGAAAGTCAAAATTTCTAGTCTTAAATTATAGTTAACAGTCAAGAAACATTCATTTTCTCTTGTGCAGTGAGCTACAATATGAGAAATACACACTACAGAGCATGTTTCCTTTCTTGCTTGCTTTCACTGGGATAAATAAGGAATAGCTCCATTCACATCAATTACCATTGCCCTGGCACTTAAACCAGGTGAAGTTGATTGACAGGAACACTGAAATCCATCTTGTGGAAGTGGAAGAACTGTTAAGGTATAGGGGTTTTAGAATAGGACCCATCGTGAAGTTGGCAAAAAAACCCCCAGACAAACAACCTCACAAAAAAACCCAACAAAACTCACCAAGACAACTTTGATGTTTAAACAACAAGCTTAAAATAAATTATGCATGAACTCTATGCAGTTAAACATTTTCCTTCTTTCCTTGCCCTTTGCTTGGAGATCAGGTAGAGTTATAGGTTCCAATAGTAAATCTATGACAGACAGAAATTCAAGAACTT
>JANHGN010015765.1:0-28126 GCA_024605025.1 Megaceryle maxima
CCAGACAAGCAAAACAAAAACATTAATTACACAATATCATCATATGATAAATAACAAGATGGCAGAACCTTGCTCATACATTAAAAAAAAGCATAAATATACACAGATTCTTTTAATTAGTCCCACTCATAAGATTAATCCTAATGTTATAAAAGATCTTTATATTTCTACATGACAAATTCACTGTTACTAATACTGTGGCTCTTGAAAGTTATTAAAAAATCCCCAAAATCCTAAAATATCTCAACACCTTCTGAGTTAGCAATGCTCTAAAATGTGTTTGCAACTAAGTGCACATTCAGGAGATATTTTTAAAGCAGTGTTTATAGGAAAATTAAAATAATCCCAGTTGCTGTCAACACTGGTTTCTTCCAAACCATTGACCAAGACGTTTTGTGCACTGAAGACATTTGCAACCAGCATAGTTCAAAGATGTAAGGCCTGTTCTACTTTCCTTGCAGGCAAGCAGAACCTTCCCATTGCTTTTAATGGGACTTGAATTCAGTCCACAGAGAGACAAAGTGATGCTTTTTAAGTACTATTAGTGATAGCATCTGCCACTGTATTTCCTGTGAAAGGAAAGGCTATCTGATACCTCTGAGAAACCTGAAACAAGCTGTTAATGTGTAAGTTTTCAATCTCTACTAGAATATTGCTTGCAATCACAAAGTCAACCCCGGTAGTGTATGCATGCTGGAATTTAATGCCACGGTACGTATTGAAGACATTTAACACTAGATGTCAAAATAAGCCCGTATATGTTAAAACTCCTTCTACAAATACATCCAGTCAAATTTTGATGGTGCAATATCAAAGAAAAGTGTGCCTGGAAACATGTATTTAATGTCAGAAAGGATAAACTAAAATGCAAGAATATTGTTTCTTTTCCCAGACTTAAATTATGTTTATATAATCACCAGGTTGGGAACAGATGTGATGTAGTATTAGTTAAAACAAAAAAAAATACAATTGATAGAGTACTGATAGTCTAATCACAACACACAAAGGCTGTGCTCAGACTAAGCACCTACCATTTATATGTCAGAGCTTTACCCCACTAATTATTATCAGTATTTGTTCTAACCCACACACGACATGTCGCTCTGAACATCACATTTACCCCAATATCTGCTTATAAAGGCTATCAAAATACAAGTCTCTCTCATGTCTGACTTTTCACAAATAGCATTTAATTTAGGATTAAACCAGAGAATTATTCTGCCTTTAGCTAAAAGGGTTTATTTGACACTTGTCTTCACTCACCATAACACTCCACAACATTTAGGCAGTAATGGCTTGCAGTTATACAGTCTGCTCAAGTCCTATTCAGCTGCGGTCATGTCAATTTTAAGTCAAGTTGTGGACTACACGATAATACCATTTAGCTGTACAGCACATCAGTAGAGACTATCTAAATTGCAAAATGAACATCATAGTGTCGTCTGCAACAGATACAAGTGCACATAACATAAACTTGATGGATGCGAATTCTGTCCCACTGAACTACATTTTGGTGGTCTTGGCTTCTCTCAGAATGCAGAACCACAGCTCAACTGTAACGGAATAAAGGGCAACTGGGGAAGCGCAGAAATACCTTGTCAAGAATGGCACAAACTCACAGGATATCAATCTAGTTCACAGAATCACAGAATGGTTTGGCTTGGAACGGACCTTTGAAGATCATCTAGTCCACTCCTCTAAAACACTTCTGTATCTTCCAGAACTAGAATAAAGACACAGTCGTTTATTTCCCCATTAAACAGTAACTATTACATGAAGATACAGGGAAAGTCTAAGAAGTTCCTGCAGCTACAGGTAATTCAACATGGGGTGAAGCTGCTTTCCAAGCTGCATTTCCCTTCCCCTGTAGCTTCTTACCTCCTCTATCTACTGCTAGCAATATTCAGACTATTCAGCTATAACTGCTATTAATCCAAAAGGGAAGTAAATAAGCTCTGCCAAGAGAAAAGAAGGATATCAAGCTGCCTCATAAGGGATCATGATCTCAAGAAGATGAGAGCATTCACCTTACCATTACATTATTGACCAGGTTTCATTTACAAGCAGTGAACTTTGGGCATTCTCCTTTGGCATTACCATTGTTGCAGCCAATCCTTTCGCCATTTCCCACACACTCTGTCTATTCATTGCTGCCTCTGAGTTTTGCTCTGAATTGAAATAAGCAATTATATCACCTTTCATTTTAACCTCATCTTGTCTGTGTCAAGAGCAATTATCTTTTTCTTGCACTTGCATGGATTGCATGTGCTCTTATCCTTCCCAAAGGACTTTTATGTCCTAACTAGGGCTGCAAGACACATAGCTACAAGAAAAAAGGCCAACAGGAAGATTTTGAACATGTAAGATAGTTTGTCTTTGGATGGCTTTCAGTAGGAACCAGATGCCATTGCACTCATGTTAGGCCTTTCTCCTATTTAAAAAGAAGCCACATTGGGCTTCACTGCCAGAAGCTGTTGCTACCTGCAAAGGGCAGTATTTCTGAAATAAGAATCTAGATTGTTTGGCAGGAAAGTCTACAAAGAACACAGCAGAAAGATGAACATTTGGCTGCCATGATCTCATCAGACAATGAAAAAGACACAATACAATATCAGCAAAGGGCTTTGGAGAGTTTTCTACTTCAAGCCATGCACTGAAATATGCAACTGTGATGAAGAATGAAAAATGAAGAACATAATTAATCATGTGAAAAATAAAAATGAGGACAGCAGTGCAGTAATCTGCTCATTCATTTCCATAGCTATTACTCTAAATAAGTATTTCTATTAAGACACCCTTGTGTATTCCTGTACAATCTTCTCTACAAATAGTTCTATGGTTCTTAGATTTCAAAAGATACAGCTATCTGGGTAAAAAACTGACTGGATGACCAAGCTCAAAGAGGGGTGGTGAATGGAGTCAAATCTAGCCTGTAGCCAGTCACAAGTGGTGTTCTCCAGAGCTCACTACTGGGGCTAGTTCTAATATCTTTACCAATGATCTGGATAAGATCGAGGGTATCCTCAGCAAGTTTGCAGATGACACAAAGTTAGGTAGTGTTGATCTTGGGTTGAGGTTCGGGAGGTTATAGAGGGATCTGGACACACTGAATCGATAAGCCAGTTGTATGAGGTACAGTAAGGCCTAGTGCCAGGTCCTGCACTTGGGTCACAACAACAGGCTTGGAGACGAGTGGCTGGAAAGCTGCCTACTGGAAAATAGCTGGGGGAGTTGGTTGACAGCCAGGTGAATATGAGCCAGCAGCATTCCCACATAACCAAGAAGGCCAACAGCATCCTGGCTTGTATCAGAATCAGTGTGGCTGGCAGGACTAGGGAAGTGATAGTCCCCCTGTACTCAGGACTGGTGAGGCCATACCTCAAATAGTGGTTTCATACCTTCAGTTTTGGGACCCTCACTACAAGGTGCTGGAGCATGAGCATGTTCAAAGAAAGACAATGAAGTTGCTGAGGGGTCTAGAGAAGAAGTCTTATGAGAGGAACAGCTAAGGGAACTGGAGTTATTCAGCCTGGAGAAGAGGAGGTTGAGGGGAGACCTTGCTCTCTACAACTGTCCCAGGTTTGGCTAGGATAAGGTAAACTTTCACCAGAAGTTGGGAGGGTAGATGTGCCAGGATAGACAACTGAACCAGCCAGTGGGATATTCAATACCATAGTGACATCATGCCTGCTATATCACAGAATCATAGAGTCATCAAGGATGGAAAAGACCTTTAAGATCATTGTGTCCAATCATTAATCCTACTCTGCCAAGTCCACCACTAAGCCATATCCCCAAGCATCACATCTATATGGCTTTTAAACACATCCAGGGATGGTGACTCGACCACCTCCCTGAGCAATATGTACCAATCCCTGACAACCCTTTCTGTGAGAAAAATTATCCAGTTTAAACCTCCCCTGGTACAGCTTGAGGCTATTCCCTCTTGTTCTATCATTAGTTACTTGTGAGAAGAGATCAGCATCTACCTCTCTACAACATCCTTTCAGGTAGTTTTAGAGAGTGATAAGGTCTCCCGTCAGCCTCCTTTTCTTCAGACTAAGTAGCCACAGGCCAGGGCAGGCAAAGCACACATGTTCTGGTGGGCAGCTGGGGCTGGCTCAGGGCAGCACCATTTCTTGGGCTTGTTCTATATTGCTCATTTTGTTTATTGTTTCATTACCATCATTGTTGTTGCTACTTCTTTTGCACTGTATTAAATTCTCTTTATTTCAACCCACAGGCTTTTGTATTTTTCCCCCTCTTCTCTTTCCCATTTGTGACGTGGGAGCACAGTGAGCAAGCACCCATGTGGTGCTCAGCTCCCAGCTAGGTCTAAACCACAAGTTCCTGAAAGAAGGTTGCAGCAAGGTGGGTATTGGTCACTTCTTGTAAGTAATAAGTGATAAGACAATAGGACATGGTCTCAAGTTGTACCAGGGGAGGTTTAGATTGGTTATTAGGAAAACTTTTTTCACTGAAAAGGTTGTCAAGCCCTGGAACAGGCTGCCCAGGGAAGTGGTTGACTCACCATCCCTGGAGGTATTTAAAAGATGTGTAGATGTGGTACTAAGAGACATGGATTTGTGGTGGAATTGGCAGGGTTAGGTTAATGGTTGGACTTGATGACCTCAGAGGTCTTTTCCAACTTAAATGATTCTATGATTTCTATTTAAGAAAAAAAATTAAAAATTTCTGTCCTGTGTTTGTATAGAATATTGTTATTTATAACTTCCCCCTGGATGCTTAAATACATAGATGTAAAATTGCTCACTCTCTAGACATTTTCTGTGTAGTTATAGAAGAGCTACTGGCTAAAAGCCTGTGGACTTAATAATCCTCTGCCTCTTACTTTTCCTGGTTGTCAAGACCCGATCCAGTGCTCAGCAAAGGCAGTGAAATGATTCCCACTGTTTTTAACATTTTTCAGTGGCTGCTGTTTGATCTGCAATCCCTACTTTAAAGAATATAAATCTCACTCAAATCAGACCAGCAGTACATAAACTGGAGAATGAAACTCCCCAGACTTTAGAATCAGCTCTTCTATACAGGATACATGAAAAGAGATGCCTGTAAGATGCACAAGTTAATACACCAAATAACAGAAAAAAGACGAAAGGCAGAAGGTGGAGAGAGAATAAATACAAAAGAATCAGCAAGAAATTGCCAATATGAATGTAAAAGACCATATGGGAACACTCCAGAACAAAAAGCGTGTTAAAAAACACATACCTCATCAGCATATTTTCCCAATAAGACGGTATCAGCTCCAATTCTTGAACATCAGATTTTCCTAAAAGATACTTTAACACACTGTGAGGTGCTCAGTTTCTCTTAGCAATAGCTATACCCTGAAATTAGTTTCAGGAGGAACTCAAAAGTATCAGATGATTCATCATAATTTCTTCTACTTCCCCATTCCTCTCTTGCCACTCCCACTTCATTTTAGAAATGAAGGGCAAATCTCTAAAACTGGGCATCTAAGTCTGTATACAGGTTGTGATTTCAGCAGTTGAGAGGATATAAACATCCTGCACAATTGCAAAAGATCCTTCCCAACATCTAACAATTTATCTGATCTTCAGAGCAACATCATTTAAGTTGTTTTGTTTTTTTTTTTTTCTTTAGAGCACAATCTGCTCAAGTCCTGGGCACCTATCTTCATCACTGAATAAGCTGTGCAAGTCAGTTAACCGACTGTAAGTAATATTCTTTGTCAAGAAAAATGCTCAATATTTAACATTTGCCAGAAGTATTGCTTTCATTTGCAAGGGTACTCCACACTAACTTGGCAACTGGTATCTGGTATTATAATTTGGGTAGAAAGCACTCAGTAAATCAGAAGTTTCTGGCATAAATACTCAGAGTCACCTGAATGATGTGACCAGTGCTCATGAGCTTTCCACTCTCAAAGAGAAGGAAGTAACCTGGTATTCTTCAGATCAGCCTCAAGGAGTTTTATTAAAAACACAAGTACCAGGTTAGGAGATTTACTGGAGCATCAGCATCAAAGAGAGGAACATTACACTGCAGAGTGTGTGCCTCCCTCTGCCAGGCTCCCCACGCAGACTCGAGCATGGTGTGGCAGCACTACCCTGGCAGCTGTCGGCAGGATTCACAGCAGAGCAGAGCGCTCCGAGTCACAAGCAGAGGGCAAAGCGGGTGGGGGAACTGCTGCTTTAAATACATTTTCAGAGACTATCAGGTTTCCTTTCAATACAAATGGAGTACCAAAGGGCTCTCTCGGGGATGCTTCTTCCCATGTTCTTCAATTACAGAAAGAATACACATAGATTAATGATTTTTTTTCCCTCTTTCTTCCACAAACAGAAGTGATATCACTGCATAGGAAATTGTTGCCAACGAAAATTCAAATCAAGCAGCATCAGGTTGGCAGTCCCATTTGGCCACTGCATTTTTATTCCCCAACAATGTAATTGAGGCAAGAAAACTCTCAGCCCTAAACCCAGTTGACTAAATCATCACGTTTTTGTTGTCGGCATCTCTCAGCCACCTACTCCTTGTTTATTCCTAGCTCCTCACAGAAAACAACCATGACATAACCATCAACCATCAGAAGATGGTTTGGAAACAAGGAATTGAAGTGCAGACCCTGATGCTATTAGTTTACTAGGGGACTCTGTCACATCAACCAGCAGCTACTCAAACTGTTTACTACTTCTTCAGGAAGGCTAAAATTAGATTTTGAACACTGGGTCATAAAGTGTAATTTGAAAGTGTATGTATCATCTCTAAAGCCACAAACTGTGTGTGTAGCTTCTGTACATTCAACAGTACAAAATATCAGTAAAGCAAATAAAAGTTAAAACACTTTTAAAAGATACGTCTTTTGTAGATCTCACGTAGTAAATTATAATTTTGCAACAGTTAGTCCTTGGCTTCAATATCATCATAAGCATAAATTAATCACAAGAGCAATGCCCCCCCCCCCCAATTTTCACTCAGTTACAGTGGCCTTGACATCTTTGTCACTATTAGCAGTTAGTTACATTATTTTTCCTATCTTTAAAAAAGAGTTCTTGGCTGCATTGGACGAGAGAATGGCTATAGGGATGTATATGAATCTCTCAAGTATATGCTAGTTCAGGCTTCTTGTAAGCCATCAGATGGGCAAACACAAAATTATACAACTTAATTTCTCCCATAGCTGCCCCAAGAAATATATATTTTTATGAACACGGTCTTTTCGAATTAGAGTGTAAATGTTCTCCTGTTTCTCTGGTGACTCATTTCTTGTCCTGAGAGACTTTCTGTGGAATTGAAAATATCTACCATTTAGTCTGATGCCATTACTCTGACCTCTATTTTGTCTCAGTTAACCTTAGACTTTCAGCAATAGCCCTTGCTTGAGGCTACCTCTTGTTTCAAATGTTCCAGAGGATCCACATTTCAGCAAGATTCAGGATGCAATAAGAATTTCCTCTTATTCAGATTAGTCAATAAAATATTTTTTGTTTGTTTGTTTAGGAGACCTGTCTTCTAGTTTCTCTTGCTATGAAGGTTTCCAGAATGCAAATGTTTAACTTCTAAATCTATGTTAAGAAAATTCTTCCTTGGTTAAACTACTTACTGATGTATCAAAATGGCCACTATTATTTAAGATACCTGACTCAAAACAGATCATGGCTGGTCCAAATAACCACAACCTGACATAGGCCAGATTTGAGACCCCCTCCTTCTGGTGAAATAAATCTGTCCCAAGGACAGATCCACAAAGTATTAAAGATCTCGTTTCTAATGCACCCCTGAGGTCTAAAAAGGTGCTGGAGGAGAGTGCCACAGGAGCAGCAGGACAGAGGTGCCATATTTTCATCAGTGACACAACCAAGGACCCAGGCACAGTCACAGGAGTGAGCTGCTATTCCTGGATTGTAGAGAAAT
Organism: Megaceryle maxima; assembly: GCA_024605025.1. Taxonomy (NCBI): domain Eukaryota; kingdom Metazoa; phylum Chordata; class Aves; order Coraciiformes; family Cerylidae; genus Megaceryle; species Megaceryle maxima. The sequence goes on from JANHGN010015765.1 coordinate 7,903, forward strand.
CCCCATTTACAAAGCTTCAAGCCAAGACAGCCCCTGATGAAAAAGCAAACAAAATCAGACAAATCCTGAGTTGCTCTGTAGTGACAGTAATGCACTCTGCAAAACACAGGACCTGGTTATTATTGTTTTCCCAGTGTCAGTGGGGCCTCCTCTGGAGTCCAATCTTTAAGACGATAAGAAAGAAGCCAGAAGAAAACAAAAATGACAAGCAGCTTTGAACAAAGCAGTTTTGCATCATCTAGCCATGAATGCTATTGAAGGACTTGGGTCTGACGGTCTACAAAAGAGACAGCTAGGGAGGGACATGAAAACAACAACCCAGTTTGCAAAAGGCACGGAGAGAATGATCCATTGCTCCCCATGTGCAGAGAGCAGAGGAGTTCAGTTTAGACTTAAGAGTCTACATGGCTATGTGAGAAGCAAAGCAGGCTACTAGCCAAGGTGATGAAGCCTTCACTAGGATTATCAAGAAAAGGCTGGGAGAGCATCTGTCAGTCAGCGTCTATGTGCCATGTCTCCAGCCCCAGAGCACAGAAGTGGCCTCTCCAAAGCCTATTCCTGTGATAGAGAATTCCTGCATTTACCACAATTCTCCCTGATGCTCTCAGAAGGTAAGCTCTTCATGTCCCAAATTTGAGATGTGCCTTTGATTTTAAACAGTTGCATAAGCAATAGATATCATTAAAGATATATATATTTTTTTTTAAATAACTTGTCTATGGCTGCACAGTTAATGAAAAGATCCCTTATGTAATTTGCATCTGTGTTTGTTTGATAGCTAAAGAAAAATGCTTTGCAGCAATGTGGAATAAAAACCACACCCTGCACATTCAAAATAATTACCTTGAAATAAGTCATTTACAGGTAGGAATTTTAAGCAGCTTGTATATCACAGACTTTATCTTGATTTTTCACCTTGAAGTCTAAATTTATCTGATCTTTTTAATATCCTGAGATGCTATTTACTAGAAGAGACCATCAAGTCCTATTCTTGTTAATACTGTCAGATCTTATCTTTAATTCACTGTACTGTTAGGATCAATATTTCTTTGCTGAGCATATCTCTAATAGAGCAGCTGAACCAATGCACAATCTTTGAAGTGTGCCACCCCCCTCATAGCCATTTACATTTATTGCCACATTTTCTGTTAGCAGCATTTTAACCCTCTGAAGATGCATCTTAGTCTCTTTTAATTAAAATTTATTGTTGTAATTTACATGATGTATTGTTGTCACATACACTGCTGCCCTTCTGTCACCATTTTTAACAGCTCTTTGAAATCTATCTGACCTATTGGCACACCTAAATTTTTCCACAGGTCAATGTGTAGGTATTTATAACAGGTATTTAACTCAGCAACTGGTTGAGCATTGTAATTTCATCACATTAAAGGAGTAAAAATGCAGTGGTATACCTGACGAAAATAGAGATTTTGTATTAAATCCTGTTCCTATGTAAGGCAACAAGAAACATCTCTCCCACTGCATAGAGCAGGAAAAAGGTTTGCTTTACAGTGGATAGCAATAACAGGCATAACTGGAAATGTAATACTTACTCTCAGTCCCAAAATGGAACTGGACACTTTACAAATATGTAATAAAATTATGATCCCCGATTCATAGACCTTTCATGGTAACAGTAGAAACAGAGACCACAAATGAATCTACTAAGAAGATGACAGCAATGAGAGCATCGGATGACGGGTAAATCTATACTATGAAATACTGTGGGTAGTCTTTTAAGTGGAAGAGCACAAACAGGTGAGGACAAATCACAGCAAGTCCCTGCTGCACTCTACAGCAAGGAGGCACCATTTCTGCTGGGCACCCCCCAGGCCACCACCGTACCCAAAACAGAGATGGGTAAACGTGAAATAGGGGCCCAGGTAGATTTGTACAAGCAAAATGCTGCATGCACAAGAACAGAGGACAGCAAGTACAAATAAACTTTATTCTACCAATTTGTCACATCTGCAGGTGAATTACACACCAGGGCACCTCATTCGTGGTGGGGCATGATATTTTACATTCAGATCCAGCTAGCTCTCCTTTCCCCTGCCTTCCACACTTGCTTTCATCAAAAATTCAGAGTCTTTGTCAGCAAACAAATAGAAGAAACACTGGCCTTTCAGCCAAAAAAATTCAGCCTAGAGAAGAGCTGAGCTCTAATCATACACCCACTGAAGGTGAGGACTGTCGGTTACTGAAATCACAGTGGATTCATTTCCTGGGAAAACAACTGTTTTCCTCTCTGTCTTGGTCACTGCTCTTTGACTTCTTTCTTTGATGTCTGTGCCATATATTTCCACGAGAAGTTGCAATGTTCTTAGTACCTGTTCTCTGGCACAATTATGTGCCTGCACACTGGCATACATTAATACAAATGAGTTTACATTGTATTTCTGTTAATAAGATTTAAATGTGACCATGCAAAAATATGCACTGCAACTAATATGAATTTGTTTAATTATACAGTTCTCAGAGCTTACTTTCTTTGTGTTTACAGTCTTGAATCCTCAGTCTCTTTGTGGTTTGGTGTAGGAGTAGGGCATAATTAAACTTTAACAACTTTTCTTTATTAATTTTACTTAACAGTCCCATAGAGAGGAGAGATGATCTTATCTGAAATGGCTGTAATTTATTGCCTTCCTGCACTGATGTTGCCTGCTGCAAGAAGAAGAGCTATGAACTAATACTTGGGATCAGACTTCCACCTGTACCTCAGGGCAGTTAAGGTCATCCTCCCCTTCTCCTCTCTCCCAAGCCCACAGCAGCAACCTCTTAGAGGCAAGAAGCACACACCTCCTGTGCCTCAAAGTCCAACTACTTTTCACTTCTTCCAGCCCAGCAAACATTTCTCCATGACCACTTCTGTGGTCACCTAAAAGAGTTTTGTCATACAAGTGCGTTAGCTGCAGGTTTCAGTATATCATCCCAAACACACAGCATTAGCTCTTTCATGCTGAAATTCCATGCCTGAAGGCTAGTTCAGATTGACACAGAAATATGGCTGAGCTCTTAACCAACAGGTTTCCCCCCCCCAGTAAAAACTGATGCCATAATTACTGTCACTCCTGCTGGGATATAAAAGATCAGCACGATAAGAAGTGGCAAAGCTGAGCATGTCACCTAATGTACCCCTCTGCAAGTCCGTGATTGTTCTCTACACTTTTTCCACTCAGCTTAACAAGACTTGTTAAAAACACCCAAAGCAAATAAGTTTCAGTGTCTTCCTTAAGAAGACAATTCCAGGTTGTAGCAGATTTCACTGTCTCAATGAGTTCCCTGATACTCAATCTAAACTTCACTTAATAATTTCATCTCATTATTTCCCTCTTCAGACTCACTGTCAAACCCTTCCTCTTCAACCAGTGTTACATCCTTCACATATATAAAAGCGTTATCTACTACTCTTTCCTAATTTAACTGCCATGCTTTCCACAACATTTTTGCCCCTCTTGGTGACAGAGGACGACAAAGAATGATTTTAGCTTAATTTTAAATCCCCATGCCACCTTTCCCAAAGACACATTAGCACATTGTACCAGGACAACTTGTACTGTAGTTATTGTGTACTTACATTGTTAGTCTAGGGAGAAATGTGAACATGATAATTTATCAAATAACAGAAATATTTACTACCAAACACCTTTCTGAAACAGCATGAATCTGATCATTGTGGAGCAAACTAGAAATTTCATCTTACTGTGAAGAATAAAGAAATCACATGGGAGAGGAAAGCAAAACTGAGAACAATTGCAGGGTGGAAGGTAACTCTAACTTTCAGACTTACCTGATTTGCCTTGCATACATCATACACTTTCATTCAGCATTTACTTAATGTGTATAAATATGTAACACTATAAATGTATGAACATGATAAGTAGTAGCTCTTAATCATTTCCAGTATTGAATACAACAAACATCTGGCCAAAAAGTCTCGCTAAAATTTTCTGTACTTGATGAAAGACCCCTAGGTACATAATGTTCATTTATTTCCTGCCCTAAAAAAAAGGCAAACAGGAACAGCAGATGAGGACATTTGCATTCTAAACAACAGCTGATGCCTAGAAATAAGCTCTTGAGTATGCCCTTGATGACAGAAGAAAGCCCATTAGTGTAACTTGAAAGTGCCTGCTAGAAGATTTGATCATTTCAGCTTGGTCAGCTATAATTCATCAATGGTTTGATAGCAGATGCGAATCTAAACTCCCCACATCACATAAAAATTGTGCCTAAGAGTTAGAGCATAATCAACCTAAGCAGATAACAAATAGACACACGATCTTGAGAACTGTGTTTCTGTGACTATAATGATGCAAGATCTTGTATGCCACATCAAAAAATTCCTCTCAGTGTCAGAAAAAGCATGCGGGTGGCCTGTCAGTGTCAGATGGTGAAATATCAGCACTCTGCCAGTGCAAAGCAGACAGAGATTAAGGGCAAAGAGCATTCTGGTGTCTGTTTGCACCAGCTTAAGAAATACTTTTAGCTAACCAGGGCAGCTCTGACCACAGTCAAAAGTCCCAGGTAAATTATCAGCAAATTCTTTGACCAAGAAAGCACAAATGACATCATTTGGCTATGTAGTGGTAGAAGCAGTAAGACAATCTCTATCCATTCTTCCCACTCATAGTGCAAATACAAAGGCACAATCCTGCTTTTAAAATGTTAAAAAAATCCACCACACCCCCCCCCCAAAAAACCCAACCAAACAAACAAAAAAAAACCACACCCAACACAAAAACTACAAAAACACAGTGGCAACAGTAGGAAATTGAAAATGGTTGTATTGTGTGACATGGTACAAATGAAGTTTGATTCTCTGAAATGCTGCAACAATTTCGAGTTTAGAAAGTAACCTAATTAAGAATTTCAAGTCTACATAATAAAGATCTCACTTCCTTTATTACTCTTGTTCACCTCCCCCACTGTAGTTAGCAAGAGGCATTTTCTGGCACTGAGAGTATTACATCTCAAGTGTCTATTGCACTAAAGCAGTGCAGCTTGTGCTATCACACTTATGCATGTGTAATATTCTGCTCCTGGAGTAGCTGTATTCATGTCCTCCTTTCTCCACATGGAGCAATAAATCAGCCTTCGCTGTGTAAGAGCATATGGCCAGCTGCAAAAGCATTGTCCACTCCCTTCTAACCCAGTAAATGGGGGTTTTGCCACAAATAATAAAAGGCCATCGGTGTTACATTGATTTGACAGTGCATGGTCTCCACAGTTGTCTGGGATTGCCTTGGCCTCGGCTGGCTTTAGAATGTTTTAGCAGTTGTCTAGTGGGTTGACTGATATTCCCTGATCTGTTTTATCTTAAATTCTGCAAATATAATAATAATGCATGCTAAAGAGCTGATAAACCCAGGTAAGCCCCACATAAAAAGAACACCTCTTTATGTTAGTTAATGCTGGAAACGCAACTTCTGAGCTTGAGTGGGAAACCAATGAAAAGGATGCGAGCTATGATGAGAAACATATAAAAAACTCAGACTCGAGACCAACAAGGCAGAAATTCTATGTTGAACATCATGCAGCTCCCGGTAAAGACCTCGAGGTGGCCCAAAACTTGTCACAGCCCCTCTTCTGCTCTGCTAGAGGAAGGATAAGGCTGCCAACAACAGAGCCCTGAGCTGGCAGGTAGAGTACAGCACTAGAGAAAAGGGGTAGAGAGAAATGAGTTCTTTGTGTAACAATTTTAACTGCGTTATTAATGAGGCTTTTCTATATTCATTTGTTAATTTGCAGTACATTAGAACATTAGCTGTAATATGAATAAAGTCTTTGTTACTTATACATGTTATACTCCCTTTTTAAGGCTTTTCATGTTACTCTTGTGCATTTTATGTGTATATCATAGAATATTCAAATTGCAAAGGACTCAAGGATCGAGTCTAACTCCCGATCCTCACAGGACTACCTAAAACTAAACCAGATGTTTAAAAGCATCTGTCAGATGCTTCCTGAACTCATACTGGCTTGGTGACGTGACCATTATGCTGGGGAGCCTCTTCTAGTGACCAACCACCATCTCAGTGAAAAATCTTTTCCTAATATCCAATCTGAACTTCCCCTGATGCTTAATTTCATTTCCTCGTGTCCTGTTGCAGGTCACCAAAGAGAGGACCATATAAACCACTGTTATTCTGCCTTTTATACTGTGGAAAACTTGCCTCCTAAAAGCTTTGTATCAAATGCTTTTCAAAGCACCAAGTTGATGAAATAAAGAACTGCCCTGGAAACTGTTCATCAAACCTGCCCTACTGTGTCATTCTACTGCAATATTTATGCATATTCATTTTAGCGCATCATGTTTCTAGCGATGAAATAATTACATTGCATGCCTATACATAACATATACCCTTTAATTAGTAAGGAAAGAGTTGGAATTAAACTTGCAGGTTTTTCTAAATTACCATTTTAGGAATTATTAAACTTGACTGCAGTGAGGTATGGCCCCTTGCTAGAGCTGTAATACCTTAGGAAAGCTACTTGGCAAGCAGTGTCACTCCTCATGAATATAGTATGATCTTCACAGAATCACAGCTAACAGGTAAATTAAAAATGTCAAAATTAGGGCAGCAGGTTAAGTGAGTACACTGAAAAAAAAAAAAAAAAAAGAAAGAACACCAGGAACTAAAAAATACGTTTCTTTATTGTATTAGATATTTTCTCATTCTCTCAGTTTTTTGTCCCTTAATCCTCCTGAATCCACCTGCAAGTGGCTTGTTCAGCAGATAGATAATAGGCACTGAAAGAACAAAATTAAACTGGCTTTTAGATGCGTAATGGTGTATAGGCAAGGAAGGGCACTAAGAAGCTCAGAGCATCTCATAACCAATACCATCCACTGAGAGTTTGATGTGAAATATTATCAACTTGACCTAAAGAAAATCCAAGCCTAACAGGCAGGACATAGAGAGCAGTCAGGATATGTTGTTCTTTCCCTGCAGAAGTGAAGGTGGTCATAGCTGGCTACACACTTTTGTTTTCTTACCGAGTTTCAGAAATGAAAGTGACAAATACCAGAAAAATGCCCTAGACCCTCAGCGTTGTTTGTAAACGAATCCTGAATTCATCTGCACATCTGGACTAGGCTTGGCCCTGGGCCAAATAGCAGAGATTTGCTGAATAGAACCGGTCACTGCAGGGAATGTCGGAGTCATTTAGGCTGGCCAGGACAGGGTCACTTAGAGCAATCCCATGTCCAAAACAGGATTAACTTCCAAGTTAGAGTAGAATGTTCAAGATCTTTTCCAGCTGAGTCTGGAAGTTCTCAGAGGATGAAGATCCCACAGCTTCTCTGTTCCAGTGCTGAACTACTCTCATGGAAAAAAAACATTTTCCCTTTATGTAAAATCACGATTTCCCTTGTTTCTACTTGTGACACCCTGCTTTTTGTACTGCAGATATCTGAGAGATATCTGTCTGCCTTCCTTAACATCTCACACCCCCCCTTAGCATTTCCTCATTTGTAATGCCATCCCCCGACACTCTTCTGCTTTCCTTTATGTGCTCCTCTCATTCATCAACTTCTCTCTCATGTTGAAGACACTGCTCCAGAGGCATTATCACCACTGCCAAGCAGTGCCAGTCACTGTCCTCAGTCTATAAAACCACAGGCAGCCATCTCCTAAGCAAGCCTGGACTGTAATATTAGTTTTATCAGTTATTCTGAATACACTACAGAAAGCCCTAGAACAGAACAAATGCTCAGGCATCTCAGCTGTAGGGATCACTAACATCCAAAGCGATGCTTCATTTTGTGCTTGTCCATTTTGTCCTCAAAATCATTTTTAATTCAAATAAGATGAAAACATGAGTTAGTAATTTACAGACAAAGGTCTGTAGAGATACAAGTATGCAAATAAACCCTGGAAACTACTCTGGAAGACAGTGTGCAAGTGAAGCCAGGTTTATGTCCTCTCATACAGACATATCTAGATACCTCATAGTCCCAGACCAAAGACTCAGTCCTACACTTGCTGCAGTGTTTCCACAGGAAAGTATCTTCCATGAAGGGGGGACATTCTCCAGAACCCAGATCTAGCTGTGCGCATTATTCAGTTTCAAAATTTTTCTCTTTCCTCTCCCTGTTTTTTCACCACATTTACATGAAGCTATACAGAAATGCTGACCATCTCCTCCTCTACCTTTGGTTGCACTTACACAATTATTAAGCTGTCTGATACTGGTGGGGTTCGCTATTATCTCGGGTGCCTTGCTAGGGTATTTGCAAACTGCCAACCTATTCTGAGGTAAAATGCACTTCTCTAACGCAGATTTATTTACACAATTCCGTATCTCTCATCCAATGTAATGGGAATTACATGGTGAGGCATGGAGGGAAATAATTTTAATATATAAAGGACCATGGCGACATAAGCTGGATAAGAATCTGTCCCAAGCACACAAGACTTGACCTATTACTCAGAAGCTGTTGGATGTAAAGAACTGAATCCTTAAATACCATTTGTGCTGCTTCAGCTCAGAAGAAGGCATTCATCAGCCAAGGAAACAAGATCCATAAACAACTGTGTATGCATTAAAAAAAAAAAAAAAAAAAAAGGAGAGGAGGGAAAATTGAGTCATTTTAAAACAGCCTCTTTAAATAATACATAGAGATACTTAAGTAGTCAAAACAATTTCTGCAACAGCTACACTTCCCTAAAATAATTTCTACTGTAGATTTTCAATATCTGGTACTTAAAAGTTTTGTTGGCCCAACCTCCTAAACACTGACTAGCCAGCCATGAGGTTCCAGAGAGTCTGGAGCACAGCAGAGAGAAGGAAACAGCACTCAGTGACAAAGGGTAATGCCAGCTGAGCTGATACCAGACCTGACAGTCTTCAAATGACTGTCTCATAAAGGAGATGTTTCAAATAATGGCAGACAAATGGACTTTACTGGATTGTTCACACTTTGAAGGTATTCGGTGTCAGGAAAGGCAACGTGCTATGTGTGGTGAAACTGTAAACAGGCGTAAGAAATAATGCACTCAACTTCCCTTATCCTATTTTCTACTCAGCATAGTGTTGCTGCCTCATAACACTGGGCTATAAAGAGCTGTGCACCACCCCAGCAGCACAGACACTGTCCTAAATGCTAAGACAGTTGGAATTAATTGCTACTGGACTTTAAGCTCCTTGAGTAGCTCAACCGTAATGCTATTCACAGAAGACTTGACAGATTACAGCTTGTACCACCTTCCCTGTTATTAAAATGCTGTTGTGGGTGGCTTAAAAGAAAAGGGGAAGAGAGGAGGGATAAGTAGAAGACAAGAGGGATAAATAGAAGAAAAAGCCCTGTCCTTTAAAAAACAAATCTCATTAATTTGCATGCAATCGGTAAGTTACACCATTGGATAGGTTATGAATATTCCCATGTGAAAAAAGCAAAAAGAAACTCAGTAAAGCCCACGAAGAAAGCAGCATTAAGGCAACTATATTGTTTCTAGTACCAAGATTGTATCATTCAAAATTAACTTACATATTTTGATGTAATGCAAAATGAAGAAATACCGTAACATTCTATGCACACCACTGTAAGAATCCACACAAACTATACAGCAGGTATATCTGAAGCTCCACCCAAATTTCTAATCACTAAAACATCCCCAAATGTTCAACAACTTTTCTTGGATCTCACAAGCTTCAGTGTTTGTAGAAATTATAACCCTGGTTTCTTAATAATGAAAAAAGACATCATTAAAAGAGAGGTGCGGAAATTATGTCACAGTATAAACTTGCCACCTACACTGAATTAATCACAATCCTGGAACAGTGTGACACATTTTTAATGACAAATCATAGTCAGAGAAATTATCTTGTCTCAATACTTCTCTACAGTCTCAAAATTCAGTCCACAAAATTTTTCAAACTTTCTGGAAACCTAGGGTCACTTTTAATAAACATGGGGATTTTTTTTTTGTCAAAACCATGCCATGCTCAGAGTCAAGATGCAAGTGAATAAAGGATGGAAGTATTGAATGAACATTGTTTTGATTTAAAAAAAACCCTAAACCAACAACACTTTTTCATAATATTTTTCATAAGAAAAGAAAAGACAACTGTACATAGCAGTGAATTTGAACTAAAAATGCTATGCAATTCCTTCAATTGAATACCTCCTAGTCTTGAGAGGGAACTACATATCCCTAAATGTTTATTGTCACTTTTTAAAATAAGAGATTATTATTTTATAATGGCTACTAAAGCATCATATAGGAAAGACCAAAATTTCAGTTTCATGGTCCCACACTGGGTTCCAAAGGAGTCTGAGGAATCATTTATAATGTGCAGGGTTTTTAGCTTTTTTTTAGGCTAGATTTTCAGCACTCAGCAGCTCCAGTCTGAGTGCCTGGCTGAAACAGTTGGATTCTCAGACTTCTGTAGTGCTACTTTTGGAGAATCAAGGGGAACTATGGAGAAAATTTTTGAAAACCTAGGAAGGGAAAAGCATACCTAGCAAGAATGTCTGCAACTATGAATAACAAGATGGGGGACAAAATACCTTGCTCTATGGTAATATGCTCATTTTAGTAAGACATGGGGGAAAATCTTTAGCCTTTTAGCATTTTCTTTAGGAATGAAAGGCTTTTAATAGCCCACATTTACCTTAACAGCCTCATTCCAAACTCCTGTTTACAGAACAGTATTACATGTTGGTCATAGAATTTTCAACTTGTTACCTTCAGAAAATAATAGATATTTTCACAGATAAACTACAAGTACATTATTTAATTACATTTGTGCATCATGCAAGAACTCCCAAGATTAAGGTAGAGGTGCAGTGAGTACCTGAGTGATGCACCCTCTGAGGTTCATCATTTGACAGATTTTTTTTTTTTTTTTGAACAAACTTTTTGTTAGGCTTTTTTTGTTCTAAAAATTGGATGCTGATAGTAAGTTTTGAACTGAGAAGTTCTTGAAAAAATAGATTGTCTGTATAAATGGCAGAAATGTAAGGAAAGATCTGTATAATCTAATACTTTCCTGACAAGAATATTTCCATATCCTGGACTCATATAAATTCCCGTGGATCACTTTTTGTTGTGGAGTCTCCTTCTCTGGAGATTTTCCAAACCCGCCTGGCTGCGTTCCTTTGTGACCTGTGCTGGATTGTATGATCCTGATCTGGCAGGGGGCTTGGACTTGAAGATCTCCAAGGTCCTTTCCAATCCCTGACACCCTGTGATACTTTCCCTATTATTCACTGTCTTGAAGGAATATATTTAATAAAAAAAACAAAATAATTTTTTTTAAAAAGTTTTTACACTAGACTATAAAAAAGTGAAATCTGCTTTCTCCTTATGGAATATAAAAGCACATAAAGGTTTACTGTCTCCTGATGTATGCTCATCTCATGCAAGCAATTTTTAAAAATTCAGAAAGATAAAGTAATATTTTCATTGACATAATATCTCTAAAAAAAAAAAAGCTTTGAGACCCTTAAATACTACGAATAGTCATTCCTAGCAGCACAATAAAATTAATAGACTTCATGAATGTGTATTTCACATAGTAGGGATGTTGCCTTGATTGTAAGGATGTTACTTGCACTGCTGAGAAATACATGCTATATAGATGACAAAAGAATAGGGACTCATCCATTTCTCCGCAGCCATGCATAATATAACATTAAGACCTATTAAGACTCAGAAAGGAGTGTTTCCAGAGAATTATACATACGCAAAGCCTCTCATGCTAAGCACCTACATTGTGGGGTGTATGTTAACACGGTATCACACAGCTTGCTTTGAGTATGAGTTATTTTTTATGTCATCAAATGATTCAAAAACAGCACACAGAGCAAACTGTTGAGGGCAACCTTGGCCAACATCATGGTACCACTTCAGATGGAGAAGTGTATGCTGGAGCACGTCATCATTCAGTGACTGTTACAACGTGCGTGGTATTTTGTAGTAGAGGTCTGACATTGCCAGGAGACCTTCAGCAATGTGTTTGCCAGTAGTGAAACTGAGAAGAGAAAGTCTTAAACAGCTCAGGAGTCACATGCTGTTCTCAAGCTCAAATGATGTTCTTCCAATCAAGAGATCAAGGTCATTTACTTATTAAACATATGGTCTACCAAAAAAGGCACACTCTTCCCAACTCCAAGTACGTGAACAGAAGGAACTGCTAACATCAGACTGTAACATTCAAGCCATTTGGAATGTCAACTGTATCTAAAGCACAAACTACACACCAAAGCAGTACTTTGCTGCTATATTATTAAGCAGGTAAAATGACTTCTCCATTAGGTAAAGAGAAAAACAAACACAAAAGAAATATCGTGCCTTGACACAGTCTGGAAAAGGGAAAGAGGAAGTTGACCCTGAACTCTGCAAAATACTGCTCAATATCAAGCTCCCGGTGAAAGATTAATCGGAGTAAGAGTGGATTTAGAAATATATTCATATATTTAAAGGACAAAATGTTCATAACAAGTTATTAATTTTTGCTGGGCTAGCTATATATTGCAACCTGATTTCAGTATACCTTTCAGGCCAAGATTCCTGTCTTTGCTTTGACATACACATTTTGACTACAGTAACTGAGAAATGGTATAGGAATATTTATGAACTAGTGCACAGGTGTAAGAAATTCACTCACATTTTTTATTAAATCAACACATCCTTTCATTCAGATCTGGGCAACTCTGTCTGAAATCTGCTTCATAAAGATTAATTCAGTTCACAGTGGCAGTCAATGTATTATGCTCTTTCTGTTGGACGTTCCACTGAAAAAAAGGAAGCTAGAAAGACTTTATGAACTAGATCAGTTAAACAGATCCCACACAGCATAAAAAAAAATATTACACAGCTGGAGCACAGGTACCTCAGGTGCTGGCTTCAGCTCAAGTACACACTTTTCCATTGCTGACTTCTCCAGGTTTCTTACCATAATCCCAAGTTTTCTTAGGACATATGGGGTTTTGTCAAGCTGTCAACAGATCCCAACTCATCTCCACTCTGCCTCACTGATCTCCTGCAAGCAGCAGTGTCTAAACACACATAACATTTGTTATTCCTTCCCATTCAGACTATTTTTAAATTTGAATATATTGAAGGCATCAAAAGATATTTGTGAATTCCAATTGTCATTCATCAAATAGTTTCAATAAGAAAATTATAAAAAGACAGAAGAGAAGGGAAGCAGAAAGAGGAGCTAGTGGGTATGAGAGGACTCAAAGATTGTAATGTTTGGCCAAAATGAAGCAAATTCAGATTCAGCCAATAAAAAGAAAACAAGCAAACAAACAAACCAACAAATCAACAACAAAGACCAAAACAAAACAAAATAAAAAATATCCCAAACCCCAAAACCTCACCCCAGCAAAACCAGAAAAAAAACCAAAAACAAACCACAAAAAACTGGTCTCTGTTCAGGTGGCTAGTTTTGAATCTTTCTGATTTTAAAGGGTTCCAGAATCCACTCTGTAAAACTTTTTCCTCTGTATTTTCTAAAATAAGAACAGGTAAATAACACTAATTATGCCTAGTAGCAGTAAATATGAATTACATAGTTTTTATTCACACTTTTTCTTTTTTTTTTAGGTAAATGCAGCTTTGTACACAATCTCTGTAGATTCCTCGCACACTGTTGTCAGAAATCAAAGCAGTGACCTGCTGTGAATTTAGCTGCTCTCAGACCTTCCAACCTTTCTCTGCTGTTGGTTGATGCCGTGTGTTCCCAGCAGAGCAGGCCTTTATGCCAAGCATGGGGACTCACTGGCATTCATTTACAAAAAGATAAACATGGAGGTTTTCTCATCCAGAAAATGCTGCAGCTGCTCCTGAAACCAGGGTAACTATTAACACCAGCAGCGACAACCATGGGGTGGAACGTCAGCTCAGGATGAGAAGCGACAACACTGAAAAGAAATCCTCTGACTATGAATCCCACTGCACTGCTGGCAGCCCTGGCCTGACCTTGCATCAGTGAGAGCACCAAGCAGTCCAGCCACGACAGCAATTATGTTTTGCCAAAGTGGAAGGAAAAGAGTCAGAGAAATGGGCAGGAGTGGGCTGTGCAGAGTCCACGTCTGATGCAGCACCAGAATACAGCAAGTTGAGAGTCCCCTCTCCTTCTGCAAAGCATGGCCTGAACCATTTTGACCTGCTCCCAGAATTATGTCAAAAGCATTTATAACATCACCTGTCCTTTGGCAGCTGTCACTAGTGACTCCAAGTTGTATCAGCTGCAGAATTTGACATTTCATTCAATGATTTTTTTTTTTTCCCCCCGTTAATGCTGTTTCAAGGCACTGACAGGTATTTATGGATTTTGATTTGCATTTTTGAAATTATTTCAAAGGGTACCAAAGATGAATGAAAAGAGAAGAAGGAGGAGATGTTGGAGGTAGGAGACAGCAAAAAATTGTTGGAATTAGGTGAATTCAGATTCAAATCCTCTTTTTGACTGATGGGAACTGAATCTCAGCACCAGCCCCTACAAGACTGCCATTAACCATCATGATGTGCGGGCACAGGTATCTAGTGGAGCAGGGAATGGATAAAGTTATGCTTCCCAAATGAATGCCTTGTCACCAGGTTTTTTTCAGTTTTTGAATCTGAGAAAACATATCTTTCTAAATTTATTTCTTTTAAACAGAAAGAGGAAGTTGGTAAAATTTACGTAAACGTGCTTACTGCATCAGTGTCTCATAGCCTTAGCCTTTTGATTCCTTTGCTGCCCAACTACAACTCTATCAAACTCAGGCATCAATTTGGACAATTCACTAAGTTTAGTGTACCTGCTATTTTCTTCTACTTTACTGTGTATATAGCAAAGACAGTACAGCACCATGACCTCAAGGGCTTTGTAGTCTTTCTAATTTACAGAAACACCTCCAGAGATCCTTAAGAGTGAAGAGTGCTAGAATGAGGGAGCACTTCTTCCAGACATGCTCAGCATCACCATGGATTACTGCACATGTCTGAGACATCTGACTGTACAGGGTCACCACCTTTGTCTTGTTTTTTTATTATTAGCAAGTCAGTCCCAAGGTGACAAGTGCAAAGCTCAGTTCCAAAGGCAAGGTAGTTAGGAAAGAAGAAAATAAGAAATGTTAAAAATGAGAATTCAGTAAGAGTTTTTAGAAGCCACAGGAGCAAATATAATACTGTCTAGATGCTGCTTAACACGTTTCTGGCTTTACAGAGCAGGGTTTTATGTGTTGTCCTCATATGCTTCAAAACACATTTAGCAGTGTCACAGAGCTCAGCTTTGCAAAAATAGTTTTACTGGTGAGGAAAAAGAGGCGTGGAGACATATAAAGTCTTGTCCACTTTATCAGGTATAGTTGGTGACGGAGCTAAGAGCATATCCAACATACCCTGCATTCCTGTCCAGCATCCTGGCAGCATACCTACATCGATGCCAGTAAAAGTGGTATGAAAGAACTGAAAAGCTGAGCCTTATCACCTCTGCGATAATCTCCAGTCCACAGGAGGAAGGAGGTTTGCTGAACCTAAAAGCTGATCCCCTATAGGTTAGCCTTACTGTCAGTAACAGTCAGGCTGCTAACAGGAATCAACGCTGCTAGCAAAGCTAACACATTATGGCTGAGTGAAAAATTAGCAATTGTACAAAGTATTTCCCAGGAAAATGGTAGCAAATATCTTCTGTTGGTTTTGAATCTATAGAGGGAGATGATTTATGGGCTTTAAGGGTAATGTTGATCTATTAATTTAGATTTATCATACCTAATTAATACTCTAAATACACTTACAGATGCAGTAAGGTAATGTATTTAAATGATTAAATGTTTATGTATCTGGGGATGCCCCATAAATCTGGACATCCTTGGATTTAAGCCCCCCCCCCCCCCCATATATCTGCAATAAGTACTGACTGCAGTCTCTTCATCAGAGCATTTACAAAAGCTGCAAAACCCTCACAATAAATACATGGAAGGTTAGTACACTCACTCCTGTGCTCTTAGAGGCAGGCTGGAAGCAGGAGACTTGATTCAAGTCCATTTAGCAATATCCACACCACACTACAATCACAAATCAGGTACCCTGCTACATCCCTGCCTGTGCTGTAAAGAACATGCGCTTCTTCTCTAACATGAGGCAAACTAATCTAGTTTACATAAAGACACAAAGGATTAAAATATTTGCATACTATTCACACTGGGATTTTCATGTGTTGCAAAGGATGAGATATATGGTACAAAACCTAACCCTTTCCCAGGATGTGTTGCTGCAGTTAACTTTCTTCTTAAGTGGTGTGCTCTGAAGGGCACTGAATAATCTCTCTTTTCTGACAGTGGAGCACACTAACAAGGAAAATAACAGAGGAATGGTGCCAAAAAGCTGAGTGATTTAAAAGTGATTCAGACAGACTGACCAGAACGGTAATGAAATAATTTTCAATCCTGGTTGCATTCTGTGACTATCTGAGACTGAAATTTCAAAAGGTTAAAAGCTTGCACTTGGTATCAGATTCCTATATCAGATCATGTCCCCAGCCTTCATGCTCACAAGGTGATAAGGGTGCAAAAAAGGATTGGTGTCCCTCACAGACCAAATAGTAAAGGAGCTCCACAGTTGAAGGGTGGCTACGGCTACACTGTCCTGCAAGATCTCAAGGTGCTCTTATCACAGAACCCTGGGTTGGTCTTCAGTGATCTTCTCGACTCACCCGGAGCTTCTCCTATCACTACTTCATGAAGTCTTTTATGAGTAAGAGCAGTGTATAAACCTTTTCTCCAATCTTTTAATGTTTTGTCAATACATAAGGCAACAACCTACAACAGGGCAGGCTGTTTTTTTGGTGGATTTGTTGTGGGTTTTATTGTTGTAGAGTTTCCTCTAGGGCCTCTGAAAGTAAGTTTTGCATTCCTTTTCTGACGGCATTTTATACGGAAGATTTGTGAACTGGAAAATAATGCATTTGTGTTTGCTTATCATCGTATCAATAGAAGGCTAATTTTGCTGTCTTCTCTATAAGGCAATTTGATGAATACCTAACTAGCTTTGACTTGTCTTCCTTGTTAGTATTTTTTGTATTAAAATTTTATGAATCAAAGAGCAGTAAGTTCATATTTGCTTATTTTATTAATGCACATACATACTGAATCCTGAAGACATACTGCCACACTCAATTATCAAGGCTATTTTTTGGCAGTATGACTGATTATGGAGCTCTACTTTAGTTCTAGCTTCTGTTAAAATTCTTGTGATGGACATTAACTCCCTGTCTCTTTGAACACATTTTCTGCTTCACAAATACTTGGTAACTTGTGAGCACTTCAAATTTAGAGCATGTGCCACCTGTTTCAAGGTGATTTCTCGATTACAGTTTTCAAAACACTAACAAAAATATTACAAAACTTATTTCTTTTTATGTATCCCAAGTTCAAGCCCCTGTAGAAGAAAGGAAGCAAATTTTTTTCAGGTAATCTTTTCTGTGATACAAATTCAGGCAGGCTGATATTGCCATTCAGGGAAGTACTTAACTGTGTCCATAAATTCTACACTTTACAATGGGAATTCCACACATTTAATCCCTGTCCTATATCCTGATTTTCATTTCTGTCTTTTGGCCCCACCTCTGTTGAAATTTTCTAAATCTAAGGCTAATTTTTCCCAAATATTATTTCTTCCTGTTAATGGCCAAAATCATTCTATGTTCTCTGTTCATATACCCCTGCCTCATGCTGTGGAAGCATTCTTCATTTTCTTGCTCTCTGATGGGGAGAAGCGGATCTACAAATGAAAAAGTCATTACACAAACCCAAGATTGATAAAGCTCTTATAAACTAACCTTTGACAGGTAACTAATTACAAATGAAGTGCAATGGCTTTTATTGCACTGGGTAGAACCTATTAAAGCTTAGGTTTGATAGTGAAATTGTAACATACACAAACAGTTCAATAGGTGGGAGGCAACATGAATGAGAGTGGCAGAATGCAATTAATCAGTATCCATACAGTCTCCAAGAGATTCTGTTTCTGTGTTGGGACCCTGAGTGAACACAATAGACGTGCTTAGTCCTTCTCCTGTAGTAAAGCCTTCAAAGGCCCAAACACCCCAAAAAGGTATTGTAATTTTTTCTCGTTTCTCACCATCTAAATCTATTTTAATTGGCAATAAATCAGTTTTCCTCAAGTGGAGTCTATGAGTCTGTCTTTCCCATGACTGTAATTACTAAGTGATGTCCCTGTCTTTATCTCAACCTACAAGCTTTCTCATCTTATTTTCTCCCCCTGTCCTGGTGAGGAGGTGAACTAAGAGAGCAGCTGGGTGGGCATCTGGCAGCTGGCCAAGGTCAACCCATCACACCCCTTCAGTGCCAAAGAACTCTCCAAGTTCAAGCTGACTCTTACCTTCTTTCCAGAGGATGCCACCCTGCTTGAGCCTTTAAAAAAAGAACACAGCAGGGATATGAAAACTGCATTAAAAACAAGTCCTCTGTATCAGTCCCAAATAAGCTGGGAGAAGCAGCAATTCTTGTAACTAAGAATCAGGAACAGGGAGCAGTGACACAATTATGCAGATCATGCAGCTGCAACAAGTGTCAGGCAAAGGGGCTGTTGTACACACTGTACAAACCTGGAAATTCCCTGTTTAAATCCACAGGGAAATAGACTGAATACTCAACAGAAACCAATAATATCTATAATTTATGACCTTTCAATACTTAAAGGGGGCTCATAAGAAAGACAGGGACAGACTTTTTAGTAAGGTCTGTTGTGATAGGACAAGGGGTAATGGTTTTAAACTAAATGAGGGTGGAGTCAGATGAGAAATGAGGAAGAAAATTTTTATAATGAGGATGGTGAAACACTGAAACAGGTTGACCAGAGAGGTGGTCAATGTCCCAATGCATGAACATTCAAGGTGAGGTTGGACAGGGCTCTGAGCAGCCTGATCTAATTGAAGATGTCCCTGCTCACTGCAGGCAGCTTGGATCAGATGACCTTGAAGGGTCCCTTCCAACCCAAACTATTCTATGATTCTAAAAAATATAGGGGTGCTATGAAGAATCTCACTTACATGGAAATTTTGTCACAAAAAGACTTATGGAGAAAGGACATAATAAAAGTTCTAAGTGGGGGCTTTCTGTGCTAGAATGACTGTATAACACAAAGACAGGGCAAAAATTGAGAAAATGATCCAATACCTGTCAGAAAAAAATTGCAGAAGTCAAGGCCTTAATTACATATTTTAAAGCTGTATCAAAAATAATGACATCAAATAGGCTGTGCATTTTGCCTTTGGGAAGATAAGCAGTATTACTTTACTCTAAATCTTTAGGATGCCCCAGTCACCCTAAAGCTATGATAAGAGTCAGGTGCCTTCTTTCCTTAAGGTTTCTTGAAAAAATACCAGACAAAATATGCAGAATACTCCTTGAGGCACAAAGGAATAGTATTCTTGCAATTTAGGTTAAGCTGCTAAGGTAAATTCTGCTTCACAACTGGAGGTGAGGGACTTCTAAAAGATGGTGTTTCCAAACCCAAAGATGGTCCTCACAGTAAGTCAGGCAAAGGAGGTTAAAGAACATCTGCACAGATGCACAAGGAGGCTCCAAAAGCACAAAAAGGAAGCATACAATGGGTGGAAGCAGGGTCTGGGCTCCACAGTATGGGAGACATGGACATACTGGACTGAGTACAGAGGGGGGCCACAAAGGTGATAAAGATACTGGAGCATCTCTTACACTAAGAATCTGAAAGTCCTGGGACTGTTCCCCCTGGAGAAGAGAGGGCTCAAGGGGGGGATCCTATCAAATTGTACAAATACTTCAAGAAGTAAAGAGAATGAAGCCAGATTCTTCTCAGTGATATCCAGTGACAGTAAAAAAAAAAAAAAAAGAAAAAGAAAAAAAAGAAAAAAAAAGTAACAAGGCACAAACTTAAATATAGGAAAGAACAGTTAAACATAAAAAAACCCAACCTGTTTTACTGGAAGCATGGTCAAACACTGACATAGGTTGCCCAGAGAGGCTGCAGAGTCTCCATCCTGGAGACCTGGGGAACTGAGCAGAGCAGAACCTAATGAGGTTTAACAAGGATAGGTGCAGAGTCCTGCATCTGGTGAAGAATAATAAAGTACACCAGTACAGACTGGGAGGTGATCTGCTGGAAAGAAGCACTGTGGAGAAGGATTTGGGAGTCGTGGTGGACAACAAGTTCTCCATGGAACAGCAATGTGCCCTTGTGGCCAGGAAGGCCAACGGTATCCTGGGGTGCATTAAGAA
>JANHGN010015765.1:28323-40394 GCA_024605025.1 Megaceryle maxima
TCTTTACTGTAAGGGTCACAGAGCACTGGAACGGGCTCCCCAGAGAGGTTGTGGAGTCTCCTTCTCCGGAGATTTTCCAAACCCGCCTGGCTGAGTTCCTTTGTGACCTGTGCTGGATTGTATGATCCTGCTCTGGCAGGGGGGTTGGACTCGAACATCTCCAAATTCCCTTACAACCCCTGACACCCTGTGATACCCTGTGATACTTGTGATCCTTGAAGACAGTCAAAACCAGCTGAAAAACATCCTAAGTAACTGGCCCTAGGAAGTTGGACTAGATAATCTCCAGAGATGCCCTCCTTCCTCAGCCATTCCATGATTCTGTGGTCACATCCACTCCAGCCTTGCCAATTTGGTTGCAGTTTTGGCCCATATCCACACTACCTCCACTCCAAGACACAGTGACTCCTTGTGAACATGGGAGACTGCATATGAACCTGGGAACAACACATTCTCTGAGGCTTGGGAAGATCAATAGTCCCTTGAAAGAGAGCCAACTGAACCACAGCAATTTATCAGTAATCATATTAGTTCAATTCATACTGACTTCATTACTCTACTGAAACACTGTCCATTCTAACTAGCTATTACACGTTCCTTAGGTCTGAAAGTGTAAAAGTGAGACAAAACTTTGGAAGGTTCAAACTGGATTAATACATCAAATAATGGCCAAATATTTAACTCATCAACTAACAGGTTTCCAGATGTGAATCCTAAAACACCACCACACAACAGGAGTTTGTTGCTTCGGTGATTTCTTTCTGTCAGGTAAGAGCCCTTCCCCAAATCTTTCTAAGAGAGGGTGTTGAAATTAACAGTGTGCACCCATGATGGTAGCAAAACCTCTTGGGGTACACAGTAAGTGTAAACTCTGACTCATCAAGAGATGTGAATTTTACAGAAGCCAACAAGGCTGACAGATCTCATTAAAGAGATGGGACTTTTGGGAAAGGTACAAACAGCTCCTGGAGCTCTATGCTGAGCAACCAAACCTCAATCACATACATTGCTGACTGTATATCTCACTGTAAGTAAAACCCAGTCTTCACTAACATTCAAATTAACCAGCCATCTTACAGGAATTGAATAAAAAACCAAAACAAAACACACAAAAACCAAACAAACAAAGAAAGAAACAAAAACAAACAAAAACAAATACAAACAAACAAAAACAAACCAACCAAACAAAAACAAACGAAAACAAACAAAACAAAACTGCATACATATGTGTGCTTTTTTTTTAAAGACACATGAAAGAGCAAGGGAAGGATTAAATAAGGATTAAATGACACAGATGATGGCAGAGTAGTGAAGTGCAAGCTGACATAGATGCATAGCTCCTGATGCTATAGTAAAACAGTGATATGTAAGATTTACAACCACTCTTTTAAGCAAAAGAGTGAATCTATTGACTCTGGTAAATCCATTGACTAGAATTCATGTTTTCACATTGTAAGTGATCAAAGCTTCCAGATGGATATTTAACTGAGACAAAAGGTTTATGTAGACTAAATATTTAACCATACAAGTGCTTGCATATTTTGCTATGTCCTTTTCCTCTTCTGACAAGAACTTTAAAGGAAACAAAAAAACCCAACTGTCCAAATGTCAGGGACCACAGCATATTTAAGAGAAGGAAAAGCTGCAATTCCATGGAGGGCTGTTCATTATCATGTTTCTGTGCCTCTCACTTCACTCAGAAAAATAGATCCTGTCAGAGCCAGGTCTCCAGGACTGCATTTCTCCAGTCAACCCATGCCATCCAAAGAGTGTAACTATGGAGTAGAAATTCATGCTTTAGCGAGAAGATGCTTAAATATTTAGTGACTTTTTAAATGACTCAGTTCTTTAAGAACCTGCATCTTGCCCTCCTGCAGACTCATCAGGACTTCTGCAGACTGGTGCAGAGAGCCCTTACCACCACGTGTGAGAGTGGCAAGGCTTCCAGAGAGGGAGGGAAGATGCTATCATAGGTCCCTTTGCAGATTAGGGCATTTTTCTTGTTCAATGTGCTTTCATGCTCAGCAGACTGGGTTTCCTAATTGACTCCATAACCATTTTAAACCAAATAATATCCAGGCCATTTCACTAAAACTGTGTCCTCCTACAAGCAATACCCCCCAACTGCAGCAAGACTCACAGGTATCATGCTGCCTGTCATACAGGCTGATGTATATGGAGGTTTCCCACTTCTGAAGAATTCAGCCATGACAGATGCACACAAAATCTGTTTTGAAGCTCCAGATGATGTACGGCAATAGAAAACAATTCAGTATAACCTAAGCAGCTTCTGACCTTACAGAAGCCAAGACACATGTGTATGTCTGGTCTCGCACAGCTTCCACACCTTCCTTTACATAGACTGCCTTTCAGGTCTAGACATCATTATTTAAATTTGTGTTTTGAGTCACATCTTGAGCTTAAGACTTCTACTGCATCCCTTTCTCAGAAAAGAAATTTCACAAACCAGATGCCTGAAAATGACACCTGTGGCCTGCAAAACACCCAAGGAGCCTGAGCAAACCTTTCTGCAAGGCTCCAGTTTATAAAACTTTCAAGTTAATACCTGAGCCTTTCATGACCACTGACTACCTGATGCAAGATAAAGACATTTTATAAAGATTACTAAACCAATCCTTTTTATTTTGCAACAATTCAAGCAACACTGATGTAAAACAGATATGTAGATGCTATTCCCTTCCTCAGTTTCAATGCGTGACTGCTACAGATACTTGAGAAACAAGATTTTCTTGGCTAGGAAATAGTTAGCTCTTTGTGAAAGCCTTGTCTGAATGGATGATTCTCAAGGCTTGACAGCCTGCTGATGCAGTGCAACATGAAGTCTCAGTGGAGCCTGTAGCATGGCACAAGACAGCTCTGCAATAAAAATTGCCTTTACAAAGCAAAATGGAGGTAACAAATTGATACAGCTGCATATAGATCTGCCTCCTAATCTGTCAGAGGTTTAAAAATAAAAGTGGATTCTAGTTTGTTTTACTGTCAACACTTCAGATACAGAATAATGCTGCTGTTAGTAATATGTTGTATTTAATAGGCCTTATTCTCTCTCCTGTGCTGCAGTGAACTCTCTTGCTATTGCTATGCATGCAGATGGCTGAGCACTGATATAGGCCTTCAGGCAATGCTACTAGACAAAAAAACCCAAACAGTAATACCTCCATAAAGCCTCCTTCCTGAGAGATCACCTTTTGAATCAGCTCTTGAATTAATATTTACCTATTTTACACAGCAAAAGGCCCAATAACCAGAGGTGCTAAATCCTTGCAGGTTCCACTGGAACCATGGCAGCTTAGGATATGCAGAGAGTAAAAAATAATCTCCCAAAGCTCCTTTTATCAGAGGCCCCTGAACACTTTCTACTGCAATATAGAAATGCCCAATGTGCATTCATTTGACTAGCATTTCATGTCACCTACTGAACAGTTGTTCACACTCAGAAAAGAAATAGGTCTTCTAGGAATTTCAGAATTTCAGTCTGCCCCCAGGGCAGACCTGTCAGGTCAAGTCCAGAGCAGCATCGCACCCCAGTGTTAGAGTAGCAGCTTCTCTACCAGTTCCCATGGGTTCAGAGCAGAGGCAGGCTGAGCAGAGCAAGCTCCGTTATGGTCAGCAACTCTCTTCTCAGTGCTCGGGATAAACCCAGTAAGGACCAAGAGACCAACACAGCATGTCCTCCAAGCAAACTCTGATGCAGCAGCTTGGCTGATGTTTTTTTAGAACTCACCACCAGCCACTGAGCATCTCTCACCTTTCCAATGAATAATTACAAACTAAACTTTTCCTTTTTGTAATTATTATGATGCAGTTTCCCAGAGCTCTGCTGCATAACCACAGCATTTTTTGAAGTATGTCGTAAGCTATCCCATAAGCTATCTCTCAGTCTCTTCAATGCAAAGAAAATAACTTATTCAATAATACCACTGAAAAATGTTACTGTAAAGAGGTAACTTTGAAGGACATTGCTATTTAAGATTCCACAAGCAGTACGCTCAATTTTTTTCTTTATAAAAGTCTTTCTCTTATATAGAGTCCTAAGTAGTTGTCCCAGTAGCAGCTGGAAGCAATCCTCTCCTCTGGATTTCAGGCTGATAAAAAAGATAATGCCATTCACCAATATCCCTATTATATGGCAGTCTGAATACAGCCTTTTGAAGTCTGCAGACTTACTGTATTAACTTGTGAATTCCCATTCCGTATTCCTCTCTTGCTGCCTTTGTGCACAGGAAGAAAATAAGCAGGTCAAGTCAGAAAGCCCAGCAGTACCTTAGACAATCCAGCAGCCTTAGGTAAAATTTCCAAACAGGCACACAGAGTCCCATATGTCAACCTGTAGACATTACACATTGTCGGAGGGGAGAAACTCTAGACTGCATACTCAATGAGTACATTTGCACCATTTAAGTCAGCCTGCACTCTGAACGCATGTAGGCTGAACGCACCAGTGGATGTGTAGAACAAGCCAAGAGATGTCCTGGAATAAACTTGGAGGAGCTACAGCACAAAATGAATCACAGATTGCTCAAGCTTAAAGGCAATAGGAAAAAGATGGAGATAAAGATAATAATAAAGACTGGAAGAGGGCACAGAAAACAACAGACACAGAGAAAGCTGAAGTGTTCAATACTTCTTATGCTTCTACCTTTGCAGAAAATGTTCTAAATTCTTAGCACAATTAACTTGAGCAAGAGGAGAGAAGCACAGGCAAGACTTGGGATAGAGCAGGGTATTTAAATAAGTCAGATGAATTCAAATTGGCAGGGCCTGATGACACTCACCTTGGAGTGCTTAAGGAACCAGCTAGAGCAATCTCCAAACCATTAGTGATTATCTTCAGGAACTCATGGAGAATGGTGAGTTCCCAGAAGCCTGAGGAAAGACAA
Source organism: Megaceryle maxima (assembly GCA_024605025.1). Lineage (NCBI taxonomy): Eukaryota > Metazoa > Chordata > Aves > Coraciiformes > Cerylidae > Megaceryle > Megaceryle maxima. The sequence goes on from JANHGN010015765.1 coordinate 33,225, forward strand.
ATGAGTGAACAGCTTTTAAAAGTGGATAGGAAGAACCAGGGGATTTGTAGACAAGGTAGCATTGCACTGACATCTGGAAAGATACTAGAGCAAATTATTAATAATCAGTTTTTAATCCTCTCAAGCATAGTAAGCTGAAAAGAAATGGACAACTTAGACTTGTCAAGAGCAGATCACATCAGACTAAACTCACTAACTTCTCAGATAACTGGATAACTGGCTTTGCAGAGTGTTAAGAAGCTGTAGAGGTGATGTATTTTGACTTTTGGAAGGCTTTTGAGACTGTGCATCATGGCATTCTATGTGAAGGAGGAAAACAGTCATTAGTCTACAGAGAGTGCATTATCCGCTGTACTCAGAATTATCAATGGTTTGCTATCACTTTGGAAAGGCACTTCAATAAAGGTCTAGCTGCTGATGGTTCTGTTTAATTATCTCACTGAAGACTTGCATGACAGAACAGAGAATCTAGCTACAAAATAGGTGGGGCAACAGGAAGCTGCTTGAAAGCACCTTGGATGAAGAGCTTGTAGTCAGTAATGAACCTGATCAAGTGGAGAAATGGTTTGAAATTAGTAGGATGAAATTCAATACAGACTGCAAAATGAATGTAGGAAAGAAGAACAAACACACAAATACAAAATGTGCAATAACTGGCAAAGACTGTAACAGACTCTCTGGGCTAAGTGCGAGTAAACAATGTGCTCCAAATCCAGCAAGTGCCTTTCTGAGATGTACTAACAGGAACATCATGAGTACAGCAAGGCCAGTCATTACTCCACTTGACTTGTCTCAGTACAGACACAGCCTGATATACTTTGTCCTATTCTCCTCCGCACTTTAGGAAAGACATAAACAAACTAGAAAGATCCCAAGGGAGGGCAAAATAGTATGAGACTTAAAAACATGATGTTAAGGTGAAAGGAGCTGATAAAGAAGACTAAGGAAGAACCTGCTTAATTTCCCGAACTATAAAAAGTGATTATAACCTTGATGGTTCTCTACTGTTCTCTGCATTTAACACCTGTGAAGTATAGAATTTTAGCAAGAAAAAAAAAAAAAAAAAAAAGGTTAGGTATGAGGTAGGACTTTGCAATTATAATGCAAAATAAGCATTAAAACAGATTATAGGTAGGGAGATTGTGGGTTATCTACAGAAAAGAAGTTTTAAATGTGCATTAAAGGGACACGCGCCAGTGAACATTTAGACAAAGGAGAGACCAGATGTGCCACTGAGGTCCCTATATTTCTGTGTGGCTGAACCATGAATCCCCATGAAGCTTGTCCTTCGCACAGGTACCAACTCCACATACAGCAGTCCTCAGTCACTCTCTCTCTCATCTCCAAAATACAGGTATCTTATCTTCCTGGACTAGGAGCCTGGGAGATTTGTAGAGAAAATGATAGTAACAGATGTTCTGGAACATAAAATCTATTCCCCTTTCTAGCCCTGTACAGATTCATTTTTCTGTAGTTACAGGTATAATATAGTGCAATGCAAACTTCAGTCTCCTTGCAGACACTGTTTTCATCATCTTGGACCTAAATAACTCTCAATTCTTGAGAATGCAACCAAAAGCTTACACAGTTTTGGAAATAACCAACCAAATGCCACATTTGCATCACTTCGAATAAGCATATGTCTTATGTTCCACAAGAACTGTTGATATCCATTACTGACTTTGACAGAGATCTCTCACGGTGCCTAGTCCCAGAAGACAAGATGTCTGTATTTTGGAGATGAGAGGGTATCCTGAGACTATCATTCGTGGAATCCTCACCAAAGGAAAGCTTTCAGGCTTGTTTTGTTTTTCCATTTATTTATTGGTCCAATAAGAAACATTGTTTTTTCCTACAAATTTTGCCTCACCGATGTCCTTTGACAATCTTAGCACTAGTGTTGAATCTGAATTGTTAAAACATGCTAAATTACTGCAGCCTCCACGGTTTCAAACTTCTAAATGATACAAAATTAAAGCTATGACATATGCGTAACTTCACTGCAGAGTTTTGAGGTAAAAAATATGCTCATGTAGCCCTTTGTTTTAGTTGCATCCTTTTCATTAAGCACATCCACTACTGAAATTATCATAGTAAATGTGCAGTTTTCATCTTACCAAAGACCTTAGAAAAGCAGTCTCGCACTACCCTACCAACAGTCTCTCTTTAGCCGCTATCCCTTACTCTATTTGAAGGATCCAGACATGTCCTAGCCTTCTGTAGGATGAGATAAATCTAGACAAACATTTCTTCATCCATCTTCTTAGCTGCTTTGAAAATTTTTAACCATTTGTTTGTTTGTCATTCAAGTGTCTTATGGGCCAAACCAGCAACAGAATGTCTCCTGCTCAAGCCGTTGCATCTCTTTCTCATGCTGCTACATTCTCTAAACTGCTGCAACCCAGTATTAGTGGAAATTGTTACCATTATGTCTGGGCAATCAACAGCTTATGATTCCCTGGCTGGAAACTAATGCTGTATTCATAACGGCTAACAGTTAACAATGATATTTTATTATGGGATACATTCAAGGACTGGCAGCTTACTCTGCTGCTGTTATGCAAGACCAACCTTCTCAATTAAAGCTCTGTTAAATGTAGCAGATTTGCCTCGTGTCTGTCATTTGTGGCTATCACTAAAACATCCTTTCTCTTGTTTTGTGTTGTTATCCACGCATAGATTGTAAAGTAAATTCTGCCTTGGAGACAAAACCACATATGAGCAGCTGAAGATAGAATCTGGCCCTCTATTTTCAATCTGCCCCAAACCAGATTGTTTACTTGATTGACACTTTGTGAATTTTATTAATTACACAGTAGTTCCTCAGTCCTATTTTGAGCTGCGAACTGCACTTTTTATTATTTTTCCCACTTTTGCATTTTTCCCATTGCAAAGTGTTATTGTTATCTGTATTTTCTGCTACTGATCTGCTTCCTTTTCAACTTCATTTTTGATATGTAGCCAACAGCCCTGAACCAGCATTTTAGTTAATTTTTGAGCAGAAGTCCACAGCTGGTGTAAATTAGTGTCACTCAATTATTAATAAGAAAAGCTTCACTGTGGAGATACTTGACATTACCTACCTGAGTCTATATAAGTACTTGAATTTTTGGTACCTGGAGAACTCACCTCTTGCTTTCAAGCATTATGTAATCCTTTATTCTTACCATACTCTTCTTTACAACCAAAGCTGAATCCACAAGCAACAAATCTAACACCATACTGCATTTACCCTTAATTCAGATTAGAAGAAGTAGACTAGAGCCACTTTTTGTCATTTTATCTTGCTCTCAGTGTGACACAGAGTTAGAACAAGGGCAGTGCTCTAGTCTATTCCTCCTCCCATGCTGACCTCTCATTTCCTGAGAGGCAACCAGCTGACCTCTTAGAAAAATGACTTGAAATCCATGCTGCATCCATGCCATAGTGACAAAAAAAAAATAACAACCCAACACAGCCCACAAGACTTCCCACTGTATACCCACGTGTCACTATCACAACATTTTGTCTTTGTACAACAAATCAGGATGGAGGTTTTGTTGCATGGTCTGAGAACAGGGCAGTTTAGCAGTGATAATGTAAAATATTACAAATCACCATTTATCTAAATAAACTTAATTGAAGCTTCAGGCAAATGCTATTACATACTGGGAATGCTGCTTCAACACACAAGTCTACCACCTTTGTCAGAAAAACTTGCAGGGCATTTAGTATCTCAGGAAAAAAAAACAAACTTCCACAAGACTGAGGAAGATGAATCTTACAGAAATTAGAAACACTGAGTAAGGTGTAAAATGGAGGGTCTGAAACTCTTCCCTGCCCTGGAAACATAGAACTGCAGATATCACACCTCACTGCCATGGAACAGTACTCAACTTGAAGAGAAGTAGATTTGACTGACCCTGTAACAAATCTTTGAAGTTTCACTGTCTCAATTTTCTCCATTTGTAAGGTGGGGAAAAATGATGGTGACATTACGCTTTAAAACTCCATAAGCATAAATGACTATAATCACTTATCTGACATAAAAGTACTACAGATTGCCAATTTGCATGGTGGAAATAATATTCAAAGCCCCTTTTTAGACAGAGCAAGCAAATCCTCTTGCCTGGTGTGGAAGTGCCCGTATGCCTGGGCTGGGCTGTGTCAGGATTGTCCTCTCTGTCAAAACCCTAAGAAAGGCCATTTCTTTAGGATTTTTATGAGATGATAATTTAGCCTCAACACCTTGCTTAGCAGAACTCAAGGGAACTGGTGATATCACAAGGACTCAGTACGGATTCTATCACCCAGCTCTGTGAACGCAGATCACAGTCAGGTCAGGAGAGTGCAGGGGGCTGCACTGGCACCTCTGCCACCACCTGGCTGCTGATCCAAAGAGCAAAGTGGAAGTGTCTTTACTTGGTATGCACTCAGTTGGGCACTCTGATAATGTCTCAGTTAATAGCTACTCACTGTTATTTTGCCCTTCTTTCACAGGTTTTCAACAAATACGTCACCACCTTTTGAACACAGCATTATAGTAACCACTGCCCAAGACAGAGAGAGGTGTGTAATTTCACATGCTAAATATGCAGAAAAAGCCCTGAAGTCTCCATTTACACAGAAGATAACAACAGTTCTCTCTTATCAAGCTAATCTTGTTTCAGAAATAAGTAAACACCGCAGGAAATATGCCTGCACCAAAGCTTAGTTCCTACATGGTTAATGTTTTCTTGCAGCATCCCCAGAATGGCATACCAGGAAAGAAGTGCTAACAGATCCACACTTGCCTCTCATAAATTTTTAACTAGCCATCCCAGCTTCTGTTCACACAGAACTGTGAACAGGTACTCCTTCAGCTGTATTTTTCAAGATGCAAACTCCTGGAAACATTTTGAAATAATATCCACTGTCCAACAACGTGTTCAAGCCAACATGCTTTTATACTTCTACTCCCACCATCCGCGAGGGAAAAAAGGCAGCTTCTTATCCATTATATACTAGAGGTCTCTCGCATACAGGTAACATACTATATGTGCATTAGATAGTAGCACAGATGTCAGCACCCACAGAAAACCAGTACAAATATTTGCATATCTGAAAATATCTTCATTGGCACTCTCCCACTGTAGAAATGCTGCCTTTGAGCTTGCTGACAAAGATTAGAAGAATTTATGAGGATATGAATTCATGTCATCAGCCACTCTGCTTCTTGCATAGCCTCACATCCCCAGGTAAAAAACTGCATTACCCCCAACAATAACACAATTGTCAACAATAACACAGCCCTAAGAGCTTGGCTGTCCATGACTGCCCTAAGACCAGCATAACTGATGAATTTTGGGGCAGAGCGCCTTTTTTTTTTTTTAAGTTCACAGGTATGAAGCCAAAAATTCATTTTTTAAATGCAAGAAGGGTTTCCTAAAATATAAGCATTTTTTTCTGTAAATAGACAGGTCAGAGCAGGAATAAACAGCTTGATGGCACAGGGTATTAAGTTAAATGGAGCATTCAAGCCAGTTAGACCAGCTGACAAGCCACCACACATTAACTGCTATGGACTATACAGCATTATGCAGGTAGAGTTAAGTATTTGACGGAGAGCCTAAAAATAATCTTCGATCATAATAAAAAGACACTCCTAAATGACACCAACATCACCACTTAGAGAATTCTGATAACCTTTCCATTTTGCCTTCCAGAGTTGAGCGGCTTAAGTTATGTATTGCCAAAAGAAAAATATCTCCCTAAAGGAAGGCAAATTAAAAGCCACATAGATAGTCAAATATGGATGCTATTCAAAACCAGAGACAGTTTTGACCTCAGCAGATGTTAACGAAGGCTAACACCTTTTAAAGAACTTTTTAAGAATGACAGCCAATAAAATTCACGTGGAAGTGCAGAAACTTGCAAACATTTATTGAGAATCTTCCTCTCCTAGCTTTTCTAAGGTGCTCATACCCTTGATATTTTAATGGACATGCTGAGTTAACTAAAGATATTTAGAATTGAGGCTACACATCATAATAAAACAGATAGAAGAGTTTCCTCTCAGTTTGTTGTGGTCAGGCTTCTCCCTCAATTACATACAAGAAAATATTTCACATGAAGGAAGCCTCTGGAACCCCACAGCATCATGCATGGATGATTTCCCCAGAGCCGCTTTCTGTGGCTGTAGCCAGAAAGAGGATGGGGCTGATGGTGAGTGTGTGGCAGCAGATTATAGGCAGGGTATGGATATTGGATTACTTTGAGGTCATTACTTCAAGTCATGTGGGAAACCACACATCCGTTTCCACACCATGCAACCTGCAAAGCACAGCCAGCTCCTTACTTAGACATTTCTACCAAATGTCTTTCCCTGCTGAAAAGCAGGTAAGGGAATGGTCTTTTGCCAGTTCAATTTTTTGCTTTACAAAAACAGTTGTACTGGGCCTTATTTTGTCCTTTTCCAACCCAATAGACCTGGCAGCTCTGACACAGCTTTTGGCATTGACTGTGGACAGAGCAGCTGTACCAGGCACAACCTAAGCAGCTCCTAACAAGAAAAACATGGTTGATGATTCATCTGTGATTGCATTTTAATACAGAAACTCAGAGTTTTATCTTCAGTTTCTGATAAAGACAACACCCGTCAAAGACCAGCGCAACACAGCCATAACCCCCAGAGCCTGTGTACGCTGCAGCGGTCATGTCTAGATTTGTAGTTTTTACATTCCTCAAACAAAAAACATTTTGAACTTTTGAAATTAAATGTCATACGTGGGGATTTATCTTGCTGTTTTCAAGAACATTCAAAGCATTGCATGATCCTATACTAATTTACACATGTGTAGTATCTTATAAGCATACAGGCTATACAGTAACCTTTAAAGTATTTCAGGACTCATCTGCTGTCAAAGCACACTCCTTTCCCACCAAAGCATATTTTTCTCCTGCCAAGCTGGGAATTCAACATCCATGGATCCTAAAGCAAAGCTTCAAACTGATATCACTAAGGGTTCAAAAGCATACCTTGTTGTCCCTCTCCCTTCAACAGATGCCAGGCTATGAACAGCAAGGGAAATGATGCCCTGAGTACAAACTGTGGTGGACACGTTGCTTAGGAAGTGATTGCAACTGCCAACTTCTCTCATTTCTTCTCAAGTCAATTTTGGAAGAGCTGAACATGTTAAAATAAAAACTTAT